>VZRV01003177.1:323907-342775 GCA_013398115.1 Falcunculus frontatus
GAAAGAAAGAAAGAAAGAAAGAAAGAAAGAAAGAAAGAAAGAAAGAAAGAAAGAAAGAAAGAAAAAGAAAGAAAGAAAGAGAAAAAGATCCCACCTTGCATGATCTGCCTTTTATGGGCCTCAAAGCCCAGCTTGCAGCCTCCCCCTCTGTCTTATGCAAATGACCACCACACACCCAAAAACTCACCTCCTCCCATCTCCCCCTATCTCCTGAAGAGGGTGCAAACCTGGTCTCAGCAAAGCACCCTGGAGTCTCCACAAATAGGCAATTGGTTTGAGTCATTAACCACTAACAGTCCAGTCTCTCACAACCTATAAACAATACTTGCACATTGTCATGGCATGAATTTACGGTTTTAGTAATTTAAATGTACTTGTGTTACAATAAATCATGGAGTCAAAGCCACAAAGAAAGAGGATTTAACATCCCATAAATCTGTGCCCAGAAATATGACTGTCCAGTAAATAAGATATTTCAGAGCTAATCAAAGGAGATCTTGGCATTCAAAGGACAGAAAAGGCAAGGGAGCATTTTAAGGTTATTTTCAAGATCAGTGCTCAGTAAGGATAGTAAAGACAAAGCAATCATTAGAGCACAATTCAATATCCCCAAAGGCTGTGGATGAAGGTTCTTGTTCTGCACATACAGAAACCATACCTGACCAAGACACTTCCCCTAAGATAGCTTTGCAGACAAAAAATCCCTCAGAGCCCCATTCCTACCCAGGAAAACACACATCCTTTCACTAGCTTTCACTAAATATGATGCAAAAGGTGAAGAGTGGTTGAAGAGGAAGAGGTCTATAAGAACCGGACAACTGGACTGAGCTAATGGTACCCAAAAATCAGAGAGTGATATCCAGTTCTTGCTGCAGTTTTGCTGGGAGAAAAGGAATGCAGTGCAGTCTTGCTGCATCCCTTAGAGAAGTCCTGACAGGAGCAGTTCAGCTGAAAATGAACAACAGCAATGGCAAATGAATGGCTCATATTGGGCTGCCTCTCTCAGCAGATGTTGCACTCAAACACATCAACTCACCTGTGCATCTCTCTCATAAGTGGCTTTTTGTCTTGTCCCTCCAGAACAGCAGTCTGCCTTAGAACTATGTTCCAGAACTTGTTACGGCATTTCTGATGCCTAACATGAGGGGTGAGGGTGTTTTGAGACAAGGTAGGAAAGCTGAGTTTAAACCCACCAACAAGCAGGACGTGAACTTTTGCTTTGTCCTAGAACAGCACAAAACAGGTTCTGCAAATCACAGTCTCTGGTTGCTGCATCTTGCAGTAGGATCTGATCCTTAGTTCATGCTGGCCTGATACTGAGACTTTACTGGGTGAAAGAACCTTTCCTCCCTCATCCCATCAAGACATCTTGGACAACAGCAGTCAGTACTTTACAAGCCAAGGTGGGCAACAGCTCAGCAAAGAGGTTCTGGGGCAGGGGAAGTGCTCAATTTCTTTCCAGTGCAAGGGGGGAAGTAAAAAAAAATGAAACCAGAGTGACTTTCACCAAAATCTGCCAGATCAAATCATATTGGAATTTGAAATTTATTCACTTCACATTATCTTTAATTTTCATCCCTGTTAGCTTGCTCTCCAGTTTGCTTCCAACTGGATTTTAAAATACAGAAACATATTTTTTAAAAAGTTCTTGCAAGACATCCACTTTTCAGGCTCAGAGGAGTCAGAGAGTTTGAGTTAGGGCGAGATAAGCTCTCAGAGGAATGAACGCTTATCTGAACCAAACTTTCTGAGGTTTTCCGTGTTACAAACAAGTGTCTTAGCTGCAATCAGGGCTATAAGAGAGCAGGGCTGGCCTTGGGACTCGATGGTCCAGCCATTGTGCTTCTATTTCTGACTCTAACTAAAGTTCACCCATCTGAACTTTGGCCAGTCACGGCCTCCCTCCCCCAGTCCACTGCATTTAAAAGGAGATAGCAGTACTTCCTTTTCCTTCAAATATTGGTCTCTGCTATCTGTTCCTAATGCAGCTGGAATGGGGATGGCTGTTAACTGCTTAGTGTGGAGAATTCCCCAACTCTTTTGGACACCAGGATATTGTTGTAATATTAAAACCATAGTTAATTAATACTGTGGGAAATTGCAAAACCATTCCCTTCCTTGGGAATTTCCTTAATGTCCTTCCCAAGTTTGTTAACAAAATGCCTTTTTTTTTTTTAAAGTGACCAACCATACTTTAGAAATCCATTCAGTAGGGACTTTAGAATGATATATTTAATTAGAAAGAAATTCTTGAGAATTTTAAGCACTGATGTTTTTCAAAGAAAATCATCAAATATGCTCAGGAAAGTGGTACTAGATTGTGTGGTGCCTTTTCATCTGATCATTTCATATATGCAAGCTCATGTCTCAAAGTGGTGGTCGCCAGAAATCTAGAAATGTCCAAAGGATAAGTTTGAATGCCTGACCTCTGAGAGCATCAATTAGAAGAGATGTGCACTGAATTTTTCTCTCTCGTTGAATTCCTACCAAGTTTTACTGACATTTTTTTTGTTCCTATTCCAAACATTTTAAATGCTTTGGAAGCCAGTGCAAAGCAACTAGTGGTTGAAGCTAAACTGAGCTTAACATCAAGCTTCTATACTGCCTCTTGATTTGATACATGTTCCAATATTCGTTAGAGGACAGACTGATATTAAGTCCTTTAAGACTGATGTGACAACAATGGGAGTAGTTTCTGTTCCAATACATATATTCAAGATTTTGGTGTAGGGATACCATGAAGTAAAGTCCTAACTTTCAGCTTCTAACACCTGTTTTATACTTCATCCAGGTCAATAATCTGAGACAGGATATGTGTCCATTCAAAAATGCATAGCTGGAAATGTTAGATCAATGAAGACTTTCAGACAGGTGTTTGTTTTAAAGCCAAGACCTTAAAAAATAACAATAATAAAAAAAAGAAGCAGCTCTTTTTACCAACTGTACGCATGAATATGAAATTCTGTATTAACTGTGGTGCATTTTTGACTAAGAGGTAGTAAAGTAGGTTGATGCCACTGGGATAGAGAAAAAAAAGCACATTGTCAGAGTTCAATAATTTACCACCAATTTCTTTGCATGGCAAAGAAAAGCTCTGCTGGTAGCTGAAAGCAATATGTACATCATGTGGGAGCTGACAAAATTACCCAAAAAACCCCAGGGAAACAAGAATTTAATCAGAAATTGTACTTAATATCAAATTTTCTTTAATTCTTGGGTTTTCATTTCCAAAGCATTTTGTTTTTGCAGATTGTGCAGTTTCAGTGAGTGGAGAGAGAGGGAGGTCCCTGTTCCCTCCCACCGTATGTGCTGCCCTACAGCACAGCAGTTGGTGAGCTTTTATGGGGCAAATACAATGTGAAATTAACTCCTCTCGTTCTAGGGGAGCCCAAAACCCACCTTGTCACTAGAACTTCATTCAGAAAAAATTGTATCCTCTGGGGAAAACAAAGTCTGTAACACAGAAAGCTAGCAGAAACTTTGCAATTTGCTTTGTAGAACAATGTAGATATTGTGCATAATTTACATTTTTCAAGAGATATCTTCTTTGTGAATCCCTTAAGATTAAGAGTAAAGTCCAAAATATCCCACTATGAAATCTCAACTTGTTTACGGTTTAACAGTAAAGCGTGAACCCAACATTGTGGGCTCGTCTTGGTCTTAATTGTCTCTCTGGTGACAGTGGTTTAATCCATGAAAGATTACTGAGACAGCTGAAGTCTGCACTTTAAGCTGTGAAAATCTAACAAGGCATTTGTAAGTGTGTGTTCAGGACTGGAGTGAGAGGCTTTCATTTCCATGCCTCTGTTTCTGCAACTTCCTCCTCCCTGGCTCAGAGAGGCACAGCCATGCCCTCTCCCCCATCTGCTTACATCCATGCAGAGCACAGCCGCAAAATCTCCTTTTCTAGACCATCAGTTTGGAATCTCATCCTGCAATCTATCCATGGTGCTGCTTTTGTATGCTACAGAGCATCCAGTCTTGGCTACTTCTTTTCCCTTCCAAGACTTCTCATATTCTGACCCACCTGACTGACCTGTTTTTCTGAACAGCACCAAGAGACTGACAGGCTCACACTGCCAGTTTGTATCACATACCCACTGAGTTTCAGATTACTGCACTTTTATGTAAGGGAGGTGACCAGAAGGTAGCAACTTAAAATTGCCTCAATGACTGCATTCAGATTAATTCTTAAAACTTTCCTTGCTATGGCAACTACCACAAGCCATGGTCACTGTGCTAAGTTCGTTGATTATTACATTGACTACTGTGGTCTACTCTTTGGGGCTTTTTTCCTCTTTTTGTGTACTTGGGTTATACAGTCCCTGAGGCTGCTTTTTCATTTAGCTTTATTTAAAGCTTCCAGAACTATGTATGGTCTATGATGGGCAGTAGATTAATGCAACACTGCAGAACGTTTTCAACTAACATTGCAAGCTGTGTTGTTGATGTTGGTGTAAAAAAGCAGCATGACCCACCTATGAATTTTTCAAAAAGTAGAGTTTCACTGTTTTTTGGTAAGAACACTTCTCTTCACAATACTGGAGAGCAAAACTAAAACGGTTCATTTCCCACAGCATGTATTTCAAGAAGAGATGAAAATAAACATTGAGAAGGGGCTCACTGTGAAACTAAGAACTGAGAAGGGAATCACTCAAGGCATGGAAAACAATCCAATAAAGAAAATCAAACAATAAAATATTACTACATTACTGCTCACAATTTTACCAGATGTTGGATACCATGGCCATATTTCAGCTCACAACTGTCTCATATTTGGCTTTTAGGAGAAAGCGACCATCTGTCTATATGGAAATACTGAAACAATTTTTTTTTTATTTGCAGGGGAAGGCACATTTCCATTCCAAGTTTGAAATTCACTGAACTTTGCAAGGTACACCATATAATTCTGTTATTATACTTTCAGGTCCCTTTTTTTTTTATTCCTAGTGTATTATTAAGAAAACCTTCCAGTTTTCTGATGAAGGGATGAACAAAGGGAGCCATGGGGGATAGCTGGAGGCCTAGAAACTAGAGCACACTCTATGCTCTTACAATTACTTACATGTAATTTAAGAGCATCCCATGCCATCAAATGTATTGTTGGCAGGCCAATGTCCCTCCTAACAGATGTGATTACAGACAAAGGGTAAATATTACGCAGGAAGAAATAACAGTAACAAAGCCCATTGGGAAAGGAGGAACAGGAGGCCCTCCAAGCAGCAGTGTGCTATTTGGCAGGAATACAGGCTTGCTCTGGAACTCGGCCTCGCCTAGAAAAGTTCACAAGCTATCCAAGCTTTACCCCTTAGGCATATCTTGAAAATAGACATTGATGCCCTCCAAAGCACAGAAACACATTGCAGAATTTATATTTTACCTCAAAGTGAGGTTGAATAGAAGTACAATCAACTTTCAGTGCTAATGATCTGTATCAGATAATTCCAGTCCATTCACATCTCCTTGCAACACAGACCCCTGATCAGATGGCACCTACATCCATGCGTGACCAGAAAGCCCCTGGAAAGCCAAAAGTCAGCTCCTGCACGGGAGGGGGCAGAAGAATTTGCACCAAGCAGTCACCAGCTTCCTGAGAGCAGCCCGCACCTCAACATCACAAGAGCATTCGGGCTCTTCCACACCCCACCGGGTGTAGAATAAACCCTGTTACCTTACTGCCTGCTGAGCCATTCCTCCAGCTCCTGGTACTTCCTTCCTGCCACTGTGCCAAACTGGGAATGAACCACAGCCAAACCATTTAACTGAAAAACAAGAGGATGAGAAGACAGCAGAAGGGAAGAGAAACGAAACAAACCCCGAATAACAACAACAATGAAAAGGTGAATTGAAAATATATGAGAAAGGAAACACACAGGGAAATTATTTAAAAACTGCCTGAGCTTTAATGTTGCATCTTGCCATACAAACTGGACAGCCAATGGTGTCACATGGGCTAACGGAGAACAGGAAACCCATATAAAGTTACTTTAATTCCTTTCTTACTCACTTTTATTGCCAGAATATCTCTAATATAAAAATACATTATTTCAGCTCATTTGTATCGTTTATATAGTTTAATATCAAGGAAAAAATAGTTTTAAAACCACCTTTGTTAATGCAAAATAAAATAACTATTAACTGAACCAGTATGGGCTAAAATAGAGTTGCGCTACAGGGTTCAGCTGCAACTGCCAGGATGTAATTTTTGCTGAGCATAATTATTCCTTGTGCTGGCATGGAACCTGCTTTCAGCTGTAGCCAGTTAGGCCTCTGGCCAATTATGGCAATAGAAAATTCCCTGTTAATGTCAATGGGCTAGCTAACTTACTCACAAAATGGTTGTAGCTCAGCTAGCATATGTATTTGACAAGAGCTTAAATGGAACGAGGATGTCAAAACTGCATCCGTCTAAAGATATGAATGCAGAAAAAAGCCCACTACCTTTTTATCAAGGAAGCTGATGCTCTACAATTTTGACTGATGTCCTTGCAGAGTTTCCAACCCTGAAAGCAGGTCCTTCCTCAACAACATTGCATTTGTCAGGAACAAGCTGTAAGAAACCTTTTCATCTTTTTCTCTGAAAAGATGACTAGTCTCATGTAGGGAAGGAAACTACTGATGCACTATGTCTTGATGTTAGCAGGCCTTTGATACAGTCCCACTTCTGTTCTCAGAAAAGAGCTTGAAATAAAACCTATCAGGTAAATGCACATTTATGTGTTAGACTATCTGCTTTAAATGAGAGGGTCATTCAAGTCAGGTCAAACAGTCTGTCCCAAGACAAATCTATTTCATATCTTTATCAATTACTTGGGGGGATGAGTTAGCATGTAGGTCACGCTAAGATGAGAAGATTAGGATTTAAAATGAGTGTGAACAATTGGAGCGATTGTCAGAAAATTATAAAATTCAAAGTACAAAGGACGATGCCACAAGTAAAACTGAATGATACACATACACCATGGGGAATAGCCAAGATATGTTCCAGCCCTGGCAGGTTTAGTGGCTCAAAACCTGAAAGTGAAGAGACACAGTTGCAAAAAAAGGATATACTGAAAGTCACCAGAACCACCTTTCCTTCCGTCAGCTAGAGGGGAGTAGTGACAATGTTCTCAGCTCTTCTTCCATCCTTTCCTACCTGTTACTTCCTCTCCAACCCACTCTGTAGGTACAGCTCTATCAGTTTTCCCCTAGGCAACAATTCTCCAATTGTTACTCTCCATAGGAACTCTTCTAGAGGAGCACCTTTCCTAAGGCTTGTAGATCTACTAGACCTACTAATCCCAGCAAGACTACTCCTAGGAATTTAAACAAGTCCAGCTTTCTGTAAGACTTGCAACACTTCTTTAGGCTTTCTCCTACTTGACCTCTCCTTAAAGATGTTATCTTTATGTATTTTATGGGATGATCCCAGTTACCAAATCATTTTCACTCCCTGAGCTTTCAAGATCTCCTTTTCTGAAGACAGTTCCACTCTCTTTTCTTGTGCTGTGACTTCCTTTCCAGACAGTTTAGGGCGCTCTAGCAGTGCCTTAATATGCAGGTCACTTCCCACTTCCAAGGTCCATCTGGATCCCCCTTGTAGGATCAACCTACATGTTCTTGTCTTTACCTGATTTCCTACTACCACGCTCCTCCTGTTGCTGGCCCACACTTGCCAGACATGGCAGGCACACCTAAATGAACAGTTCTGGCCTGGGTAAGTCCTACATGAGAAAAAAGCATTGCTAGACAGAGAAAAGCATTACAGTCTGGAGAATACTTGAGACCTCCAGTTGGAGTTTGAGTGGTTTATTCTCAAAAGGTTGTGCATAATTCAGAGAAGAATAGACACAATTATAAAGCTTTCAAAAATAAGGTAGGGAAATAACAACAATAACAAACGGCGGGGGGGGGGGGGGGNATGAAAGGAAACATAAAGTTATGGAGTGTGTCAAAAAAAGGATAGCAATAGACTGCTGTTGAAAGATAGAACAATAATTCACTTAATGTGCAGTAAGGGACACTTAGGTTAGACAGCAGGGAAGTCTCAGCATACCACTCATTACATCGTACCCCAGGGAAGCAGTACCTCAGGAGGTTACTGGAGCCTCTGTCTCAGAGGGTTTTAAGGATAGGTTATTTTGACATGTTCAAGAAACAGAGATGCTCCTGACCCTGCCTCAGAGGAGGGGTATTGGCCAGGCAGCTTCCTGAAAACTTTTCTAATTCTCTTTCTTTGATTTCCTGTATTACTCTCAAATGCTGGAAAATACCTACAGCGAGAATTATAGCTGTCCAGAGATTGTTATCTATGTGATCATCGAAGCAGAGGGACAGTGAATGACAAAGACCATCTGGGGTGTTTGTGAAGGAATTAAAAGAAGAAATATTCTTAAGAAGCACAAAATAATTCAGCTAGTAAAAAGAGCAGCTCTCCAAATTGTTACTAGAGAAACTGAATGTCCTTTGCAGCCTCTCTTCGGCAGTTACCTGCATAAAATTGTTAATGCAATAGGGGAAAGAGTCCTTGATCTTTATTTCAGCACCAACAGTGAATTTGTAAAGAGAGAAGAGTATTTCATATTCACTGAGACAACAAGGCAGCAAGAAGGTCACAGTATCACCTTTTAAGAGTGTTTTCAAAATAAGCCTAACTTTTCTGAGTAAATTTTTTCTCTGAGATACTCTTGTAGCCTGAAAGCCTTTCAATACTCCGTGAACTTTTATAAAAGTACAGCAAATTAATTCAATTAAGTCTTTTTTTAGCCTGATGATGCTAACTTAGTTTTGTTAAACACAATCAACAATGACAGAAGACTTGGCATATAGGTAAATTTCCCTAAGTTGTACTGGAATATTGCTAATATCTGGAACAGAGTAGTCCACCCATATAATTGGTACTACTTCTCCCAGTAACTCCAAATAATGGTTAGAGCAGTAAATTGAGTGATTTACTTTCACTTTCCCCGCTTTTTTTCCTTGTAATTTTGGCTACCAGCGTTTGAGCTCTTGGGCAACTAGGGTTTCCTTACTCCCAGCAAGCAGAGTTAATAGGAGAAGCATATGTGCTCCTCCACCCTCTTTTACCAAGTAGGTTATAGGAGGCATTCTTTCTGTCTCTTTCCACTTCAGCTGGTAATGAACACTTCCAAGCTACATTATTATTTATAGAAACGAAGTAGGGATAGAAATGTTTATTTATTTTTGATAAACATGACCCTTTTCAGTAATCAAAAAATAAGTGAACTTTGCTTTGCTTTTCCAACTTCTCAGTAGCCAACAGTGACATTAGCACAATTTCTCTCAGGCTTAAGTCACCAAAACTTCGAATTCATCTCCCTGATTTACCTACTGCCTTCTGCTTTTGGTTCTTCCTCACTCAGGCAGACAGGCCCCTAAGTAACCTACAGCCATTACCTTCCCTTGTGTTCAGAGCCCAGAGAAAGTCCCAGCTCTTTTCTGTCAGTGTGCCATCCCACCTTTTCCCCACTGATTTGTGATATGGGAGATGTTTCTTAGTTCTTTGAGTATGACCAAATAAAGGTACACTAAGTTACTCTGCCACTGATTAAATGAGATTATTCTCTGCCTCCATCCAGCGCCAGGGAAATCTGCCAACTACAGCTGCCCTGTGTGTCCTCCATCAAGGGGACCTCAGGAAATGCATAGAAGATAAAGCAGTTTCTTTCCTACTAAAATTTTGTGAAGATGGGGTAAAATCTTACTTCTGTTGCTGTAAAATTAGAACTGCCAGTTCCAGCATTCCCAGGAGGTGCTGAAGTCCCAGCACATTAAGGGAGTGAATCTGTCAGTGCTTTGCACGGTGCTTGGGGACCCTCAGATAGAAAGCCCTGTTAGAACTTCAAATGTCAGTACCACGACTCTGCCAAATGCGCAAATAAGCACTACAGAAAGACAGGAGAACACATCTCTGTAACACTGTTTGATTGTAACCCATTATCCAAGTATTCCTGAGTGCACTGTACTTCTGCAATCCCCTGATTGAAGAAGAGTGCTAGATAATAAGTGCTGTTGGAAGCCATTGAAAAATCAGCAGGTCGCTGTCACACAACTCACTATAAGTGAAAACAGATAATGCCACCAAGATAAAAGCAGCATGAATGGAAGAAACAGTGTGTGGGTGATTGGGAAAGAAAATGAATCAAAAAACTTTTAAAAAGTGTATTTTCACTAATTTCCCTCCAGCCTTTGAACCTACCAAAGAAGAAGCATGCTGAAAAACTAATTACAGATGATTGCAGCTCTTCAGATGTCATGTTGTTTCTGGTTTTGTAAACAATAAAACTGCCCAGATATTCAAGACTGATAAATCATAGCCTTCAGATCCGTGCATGCACACACAACACAAAAATATGTCGCCAGGTGGAGTAGGCTATGAGTCCACAGCTACTCCCTGATTACTGCCCAGGCAGGCACACGCTCATCAGTAGAGTGATTAGCCACCACAGGTTGACAGGGCAGGTGAAAATCTACTTGGGGCACATACCCACTGAGTAGCCAGAGTGCTACTCTGTGTTCGTGCACTTTTCAGTCCATACAAACTAAAGTTTGCTTGATAGCACACTGTGAGGTAGAGTCCTCAGTGTGTTTAATACATTAAACATATCTGCAGCTCTTCCTGCCCATCTGTTTTATTTGATTTTCTTGACATTTGTGACTTCTATTCTTTCAAGGAATCAAACTACTTAATGTGTTTTTTGAATAAAGATCAGACATCTCTACAAGGGCAATCCCTGGCAAAGCCACTGCAGGGAAGCTAAATGAATTCCTTTCATAAGTATTCACTTTGGAAGAAACTGGGGAGACTCCCATGCTGGAATTCCTGGGTGGAGAATAAGGGGGCCACAAATATCTGAAATTTGAAGTGGCTGTAGAAGAAGTTACTGAACTAACTGTGAAAATGAACACTAACATATCTCCATTATTCCCTGAGGAGTTCTAAGAGAAATCAAGGATGAAATAGGTGAGGTACCTACAGTGGTGGGTAAGTGTTTAAAACTGTCTTGCTGTCTCAGGGCTTGATGATGTAAAAAACACAATGAGTTTTATAAGAGATGTTGGGAACTCCAGTGTAAAAGGCAAATCAGTAAAAGTGTTGTTTTAAGCAAAGGAGATTTCATTTTCCCTCACTTCAGGATCAGCTATACAATCAATGTCTTGAGGTACCTGGAAAAATCAGCTTAAGAGTCTTGCCCCCCCTTACAGACATATTTGCCATTTTATCAGTCAAGTATTACAGGGTCTATCAACATTCTCAGTACAATGTGAAAAGTCAGCAGGTTGGGGCAGGAGATGCTCAGAGCAGCCATACCTTTTTCAAACAGGAATTATTGCCTCAATTATTTCCCCTTCTTTCTATTTCACCAGTTTGAAGGTCCTTTATTCTACTTCCATGGCTCTGCATGGTTTAAAACTCATGCTAGAGAAGCTGCTGCCTATGGGGCAGTTTTCTGATGAGAACGGACTATCTTTACCTTATCATTCTTATAAGTAAAAGACCTTAGAATGCATTCCTCATTCAGGGAAAAATGCAGTTGTTGCTCTCTTAAAACACTACATGAAACTCCACAAGACAGAACATTCACAGTACCTATTTTAAATCATCAAACAATGTAGGGTTAAAAACTCTTTCCTTGGTGTTACATGCTTGCATGTGTAAATTAGCATTTGTTGTTGCCAATGTCAGTGTTAAGCATAAGGTTTTCTGGATATGTTAGAGTATAAGGAAAAACACGAAAGGCAGTCTGTCTATCTCCTTTCTAGGGAGAGGAGAAAAAAAAAAAAGATCATTTCAAGCCAGCAGATGGCTACAACTCATTACTGTGTAAATGTACAGTGTGGAAAGTGGAATGACAAATTAGATAGCACTCACCAGAAATATGTAACAGAGAATGATATGTGCTCATGCCATTTTATTTCATGTCACATTAATTGAGTACTAGATAGCTGGCAAAATGAGTTAAACTAACCATAGCTTTCGCTGGCAGCAGCTGAAAATTTGTCTCACATAGAGATTTCATTTCCTTCCAGCCTCCGCGACAGAGGAGGCAGCTTTGCACACACTCTCACTTCTCCTGATGAACTTGCTGTACTGTTCATTTCACTGTCACTTATTTTCACCCAGGGTTAAATTAGGCCTTAGCCCAGTAAGTTTCTGATCACCCCTATTCAACCAGCAGCTTGGATCCCTGTATGGAGGAACCCTCTTTCTCCAGAGAAGGAACCTGTGCTACAGGAGGCGGTCACAGTTCGGTTTCCTGTGAGGGAATCTCTCAGGGAAAACCCACATAAAATGTCTGCCAAATCTGTAATGGGTAACTTGAAATGACTTGGGTTGCTGGCAACAGGGGCACGGACACTTTTAACAGAGATCTTGAGTTCTCTACAGCTCTATCAACTCTATGAAACTTGGGCTGTTTCTTAAGCATGTCTAGTAAGGACATACAGGGATACTGCAAAACCCTCAGGTGTCCTGCAAAGTAGCTGAGGTGTTGTGGCTCAAGTCACTTAGGCACACAAGTAGGCACAAATCAGCCAACATGCCCTAGAAATCACTCTGATCTGCAAGATGCCACTTTTTTTATTTTGCAGAGCTGTGCTTCAAATTCAATACAGCTACACATTTGTGCATGTTTAGCCACCAAATAAAGTGCTTCTGCATTAGTCCCATCCTATAGCTTGTTCACGGCATTTAAAACCTATCTGTGGTGCTCAGCAACCTCCCTCACTACCCACACTGCAGCTGCCCCAGCCCCACGCTGGATCATGGAATCATAGACTATCCAGAGCCTGAAAAGATCACCATGTCCAGCTCCTGGCCCTGCACAGGACAACCCCAAAAATCAGCTGGGGTTGGGGTCAGGCTGCCCAAGAAGCAGAATCTGGGGCATTTCCAGTTCAGCCTCTTGAGCTGGCTGGGCACAGCTGTAAATCTTGCCTCTGTAGCCTGCTCTCTCTCATCTTTTACTATGGGAAAGCAAGAAGAGAAACAGTGCATCGCTCTACAGCTACAGGGTGACTCAAAACTCCCTGAGGTATGGAAGGGTAGCAACATTAGGGCAGCAGTCGTGTTGTAAAGTAATATCATGTGTTATTAGGGAACAAAGAGGCAACAAATGGCATAATTCAATTGAAACATAACAAACAGCATAGTACATTCAAAATCAAGCCAGCTAAAAAAAAGTCAGCTTAGCTTTTACAATTGCTCTGATCACTTCTCTGGACCTTTACATAGTGGTTTCAGGATCAGTTACAAATCAGGACATCAAATGAAAGTTGAGCCTGTCCTAGTTTCTAGAAGCACATCTCCTTGCTTTGTTTGTTGCTGTGTGAAAAGTGAGCTGGCAGTGAGCAAAGAGTGATTCAGCAAACTGCCATCCTAGCTGGGGCCATGGGTTATGGGTAAGACAAAAAGAGAGCCCTGTGTTACCACTGTACAACCATTCCCAGTTCAACTTAGCTCTGTCTTTCCAGCATATCAGAGCAGAACTATTTTTCATCACTCACTCACTTATCTACACTGTCTAAAGGTTGCATTGATTTTATCTTTACTAATCAAGGAGAAAAGCACACTGACAGGCAGGTGTGAGTGGTCTGAGAGATGAGACAGAAAGAGACTGGGTTTGTTTTGTGGCATTTAATTAAAAAGATAAAGATACCCTTCCATTTAATACACTGCTGCTTGAAGTCTCGTGCAGAGAGCATTCATCATATGGCTTCTAAAGATCCATGGTCTTCTAAAAGAAAGGGATTCAGGGATTCAGCTGTCAGAAGGGACGCTTCAGGACTCGGTTATGCCAGGTGCAGGTGAAGTAATCCCTGCACTGGAACTGGTGAAGAGCAGCTGGTTACAGAGAGTCATTGGGAACCAGACTCATTAGATACGGGTGAATAGTGGGCAACTCGAACAAGAAACACACACACTAAAACTGGTATTAGAAATTGACCCATTTCCAAAATTTTAGCAAAATTGTTCGATGGAAAGAGTATATCTTTATTAACTTAAAATATCTGACACACTTTAAAATTTGTATTTAACAGAAACACAAGTAATAATTCCAAAAGAAACATTTACTGGCTCTCTCTTGAGCCATATTTCAAGTCAAAGACAAGCATGATAAGCCATGAATATGAAAAATGGACTCTATGGAAAATGCCATGATCAGAGGATTAGGAACAATCAGATTTTTTTATTCTTTCAAAATTGTCCTGGAAGCAAGAGAGATGTTGACAGCCGCTCACCCATCAGGGTGGTTTAAGTAATAATGTATAGAATGCGTTACTCTCAATGAATGTTTTGGTTTGGCTCATCCACTTGTACCACTGCCAGATGTTTGTGCACAGGTAGATTACTATTCACCTGTACAGGTGATTAACTACAAAGCTCAAATTTAAATAACCTGTACTGAACTTTGAAATTCAAGAAGACTGAAAGACGCCCAGAAATTGGCCAAAAAAGTTTTGGCATTTTCCCCTCTTCAGCTAATTTTTCATAAATCTTAAGCATAATATTGAGAAGCCTAGAAACCCATTATTTTCATGCCAACACTCAAATGATCTGGCCTAGTTATAGGTAAGAAAACTAAATGCAAGCCATGAAGAATGCAAAGATTGTTCAAAGAGATAGAAAATCAGAATATAAATGAGATACTTAGCACGATTTATGCAAAATAGGTGTTACTTTGTTAATGAAATTACAAGTCTGTTTGACAAAGTCAATACAGCTTCAATACACCTAGAAGTCCTAAGGCACTTGAATTAATAGCACAAGATGTGCTGATTAAAAAGTAACCACCTTTCTATATCAATAGAGCTCACAAGTAATGAATTAGGAATTGCTGCACGGATCTTGAAAGTCATATCCACAGGGTAGCTACTGCAGTGCTTCTGGTCAGGGGACACTTAGGCATTTGGCAGCAAAGCCATTTCCAAACTCAACCAGAAATCGGATCCAGTTTCACAATAATCTCATTAATACTTTCCCTCAAAGCCCAGAAACAGCTTATGCAGCTTTTCAGCTGGATCGATAACTTGAAGAAATTTACCCCATGAAGACACAAATGCTTGTATTAAAAAAGCAACAAAGTAGAAAATCAGCAAAGTAGGAGAGGGAAAAAAAACCTCAGGTAGAAATTGATACAAAATCAGCACTTCTAAAAGGTGCGGATAATCAAAGGATTGATGCTAAGAAGTACGGAGAAGTAATAAGCAGTTAGGCTGTGTGATCTGGATCATTCGTGAGAAGCTGGCTTTATCATGAGACAAGCCATTACAACATTTCCAAACAAAAATTTTCTGTCTAGAAACAAGCTTAAAAGGTCATCTCTAAAACTTGCCCTGGGCAACCACAATCCTGAAGAGGACTGAGACCGAGAGCAGGTGTGTAAACCAAGCCCCTCCGAATGCTCTAGCAATCAGGGCCCCACAAGCCCTCCTGATGAGTGAAAAACTGATTAGCAAGTGGGAATAGAGACATGAATTTACCTCTAGGAGTGTCACAGGTGACACTGTTATGAGATTGCAACCGTCGGGATGTCTGCATTTCAAAAGATAACTTTAAAAATTAGACAAGGCACAGAAAACCTGCAAGGAAGTTTCAAGGATGGGCAACCCCCCCATAATTGCTGCTGTAAGGAACTAAAACACCAACATAGGTAGCTCAACAGTAAAGAGAGACATAACACTGCAAGGCATAAGTGCTTTCACAGGGGAAAAAGTACCAGGTCCCCCAAAACTCCCTGACGCACTGAGGAAGGCACAGGCAGAACAAGCGGCTGAAAGCAGAACCATGGCAAGCTCTAAACCAGACATGAAGCGAGTGTTTTACGTCGTGAACAAGGCATGGAAAGGGACAGAGATTCTCCCATCTCTTGATGTTGTCAAACAAAGGCTAAGTGCTTTTTGGGAAAACAAGCTTCAATCAATTTATTGGATTCTGCAAAGGACATGGAAGGAAATGAAATTGCCTCGTAATAATAAAGATATCAAACTACCTGATCTAATAATGTTTATTGAATTTATGCTGGAAAGGAGAATAAATAATTTTGGTGTTCTAGCAGAACACCCAAGATAAAGATGAGCTCTAAATGCTCATTTAGCATTTAAATTTAATAAAATTAATATACATTTCAGGAAAGATTGTGCCTTGATAGCCCATGGGACTAAAGCTCTTTTTCATCCAAAATATGTTTTCTGAGCATTGGAAGATTACCAACTTACCAACAGCCTTACCCAGCTTACCAACACCTGTCAGGGGCTAGGGACACCTCTGGGAATATCCAGTCCTGTGGGGCTGGTTCCAGTCCTGGCTCAGGAACAGGAATTTTGATCCACTGGTGTGTGCTGGAAGGCTCTGTCCTTACTGAGCCAGGACTAAACTCTTGCTTCCTATTTCCATGATAATGACAGAACTATTGATTTTTTACAAAAAGTTTCAGTCTCATAGCAAATATTACAGTGTCTTGCCTGAGAAAGTGCAACCTCAGCTCTGCCAGGTCAGCTGCCATGCACGTTGGCAATTTGCCTGTACAGAACATGAGCATCTTGGCTTCTGCCCAAAAGGCTCTTGAGCACCTGCAATAACCAGGGTTTTTTTGTTTATTGTCAGTCTTCACAGGCACATCTCACTCTTTCCCCTCAGCACTGAGAGGTACTTCTTTGCCTCTTTATATTCCCTACTAAAACCATCTAGAAATTTTAAGAGAACGTTTTCCTTTGGAAACTGTGATTGAAACAAAATATTCAACAAGAATATGTGTGAAAATATGTGTCCTTAACACACAAACACACACAAAGATGAGCAGTAAAAGTAATTCTTTCCAACAAGGTAGGTGTGATGTTCGTATTTTCTGGTGTTAGTTGGCAAGTTTGGAAAACAGAAAGTCATTTGAAGTTTGAACTTATTCATTTGTGTTCACATTTCGTGCAAATAATCAAAATGACACAGCTGAAATAAGAGTTTTATTGGCTGTAAAATTAATGTTCCTTAAATTCCCTCTCACAGGAAATTAAGTTTCTGATTCAAGCCAAAAGGAAAACTTTGAAATGGCTGAAATCTCTGTTAACCATACAGAAAACCTTGGGCAGGCCCACCCTGCAGTGCTGTGGGGTAACAAGCAATTGGTTCTGTTTTTGCAGCGGGTGAGAAGTCAGTGACAAGTTCGCAAAGCCCATGAATCCATTTATTTTCTCAAACACACCCAAGCTTCACAGATCAGCCAGGAAACCATATGTTCCTGTGTTAGTAATCCCTGCCTGGCCCACATTTCCCACTTTTCCTCTGGCTGTGGCAGACGACACGCGAGGCATTGCTGCGGCAAACGCCTGCAAACGCCACCCAACGTCCAGCAGCAGAGCTGCCCTTGGCTTCACACAAACCATCTCAGCCAACCCAGGCAGGAAATGATCTGCCTTCATGGTAAAAATGTGTTTCAACTCATTTCCATTGCATTTGTCCTGCTTCAATACAGAAACTCACATTGCATGTCTGCCACACTGAGCAGCCACGAGCCAAGTTTTGTTCTTCACTGCTGAGACCAGAGCTGGCACCTGCCATTTCACAAGGAGTTTGTACAAATGTGGAGGGTTGAGAATTTTCTTATTCTTCCTAGGCAGAAATTAACCACTTCCAATCCATCAGCTGCCTGATCCACCAGAGGCAGGTGTGACAAGCAAGTCAGCTACTTACATCACCTCCCCTGACTCGCATTTGATAGAAAGAAATTGTATCACAGGTACACAAAGTAACCCAATTTAAAAATCCAAGTGAGTGTTTTGCCCTTGTATGCAGGTATTTAGCTCCCATAAATGTCATTATGGTCCATAACAGGTGTATCAAAGAGAAGTATCCCCCGGGTCATTTTGTAATGTCACAGTGCTCGGAATTCAGTCACAGATTTCACTCTCAAAGATTGAGCTCTCTGATTATTCAAGATATTTTTATTTAAGAGCACCAGTCAGGAAGGAATTTTTTAAAAAATATGCCAGATGAGTGTTAATCAAATACTGCAACTGTTTTGCAAACCAGAACAATAATAATCACAATAGTCTAAAAAAACCCCACAACTGAATTAACTTTCCATGCACAAAGAAAAAAGTCTAAGGAATTTATTGATCACAGCTGACAGGTATCTATCTGTTCAAGGAAGGAATTTTCTGGCAACAGATGGGCCTATAATAATATTAATATCCTCACCATCTGGCTTTTAATCCATGCTTTTCATAAGTAGATCATAAAGCACTTTACGAATGAGGTCAAACGTCTTGTGGGAAAAGGCAGAATAAGATATAGTGGTGAGAAGCTGAAGCTGAACAAGTATAAGCAAGAAATAAGACACACTCCATTTGCTCTTTTATCAATAACAACAGCAGGTGATTAACAAAGCAAGGAATTTTCCTGTAGACATTATGTTCTCCATCACTTGTCAAAAAGGGAGGACCTCAAATATCTCACAGTTCAAAAAAATTAAAAACTTTATATAGTTTTTGGGTGAGGTTGTTTGCCTTTTGAAAACAGTTGGTGAAGAAAACAAGGTGAACACAGAATTACCTCTTTCCTCTGAAAGTCTGAAAATCTACTGCATTTCCCCTTGGCTCTACCCTACCCACCTACCAATTAGTCAAGCAAATCTTGTACAGTCTTTCTGGATGCTTGGACAGAACCTCTCACAATATGGCTGCAAACCTGAAGGTGTAGAGAAGGACTATAAAACAAATAATCATCATCTAAAAAATTGATTAAGATGATCAATGCATGCAAGGCACATTTTTGCCATAGGCTGGTGACCAGATGGGAAAAACTGAACTACTTGAACATTTAAAATGTTCTTGAATTCTCTGGCACATCTGCCCCCCCCCCCCCCCCCCC
>VZRV01003177.1:342817-420460 GCA_013398115.1 Falcunculus frontatus
CCCCCCCCCCAAAATCATACATTTTCCACTTCACTATGAAAGAAACCTTCACGAGTTCACTGTTCTGCCGCTGCTCTTTGGAAAGAATGCTGTTGGTACAGCATCACCTCAGTCACTTGCTCCTTGCCTCAATGGTTTGGTCTGAAAACTCTTCAGAGTAGAGACCACACATGTGCCTGTGTTGTATGTACAACAAGATCCCCACTGGAGTGAGCATTTGAGATCTAGTGTAAAATTAATAATATATCTAGAAAGAGGGTGCTTATTATTCAGAATGGCCCGTACACTGTTAGCAGATGATAGAACCCACACTGCTCGAAAGGCAGCAGCAGCCTCACATATTGAGCCCTGCCCAGCCCAACATATCCAAAGGTTTCAAAGCCCTGCATTACTTCAACACACACTTTTAAACTTTGTTGTTGAGTAACTTTGTGATCCAGTACTACTGGGATCACAGGCCTAAATAAACAAACCGAAGTCCAAAAAGAGATAATGGCCTGAGCAAAGGGCAGAATGTCCACCAGGGAAAAAAGGAAGAACACAAGATAAAAAAGGTCCAAACTTGGAGACCGTAAGGATCTGTCCTGGCACGGTTGCCAGAGAGGAAAATGAACGCGGGTTACGTATTGTCAGTGTTCGTGAGGGAGCTGCCTGGTTATGCTCTCTTTGCTGGGATCTTTATGCCCGTGACTTTACTCCTGCTTCTGCTAATTGCCTACTTCAGGATCAAGCTAAGAGAAGGTGAGTCAGGACCTGGGGACAAAGACTGAGTAGGCAGACAAACCTTCTCATTCAACAGACAACTTAGGCTTGTACCATTAACTAAACTGAAGAGAAGTATGATCAGAAACAATTTTATGAAGTTGTACCATATTTTAGACCATTTTCTATTTGAAAAAGACTACAGGTATTTGTTTAGAACTTGGATTGACCCCTCACTTAAAACTCTGTAGTTTCATATACCATACTATAGAAGATTCTACTGTTTTATACTATGGAAGGGGCAACCAGAATGAAAAAAAAGACTAGGGAAGTTAAAGTACAGATCATTTTCTTCTGTGCTTACACCGTGCAAGTCTTCAGTGAGATGGGTAGCAGCAGTTACACTCTATAAGTAATTGGGCTTTGAGTACATGTCTGTGTTCTTTCAAAAGTATGTATTTGCTTTTACTTTGTACCTAAATGCACATTTGCCATGTTGCCTTTTCTATTTTAAAATCAGCTTATACTCACTTCAAAAATCTATCTTGTGAGTAAAACCAAAACAAACACCCACTCCAATGCAAATATGCAGTGACTGTAACACTTCTGTGTACTGAGAATCAAGGCTGCTCACAGACCCCCACTGGGCTACATTTGTAGAAGGCAGTGAGTTTCTTTTATAAAGGAAAATCCTGTACCTCAAACCATCCATTCTTGATGGGATGATCTTCATGCCCTCCACGTTTGGGTCCCAGCTGCAGCAGCAGATTCACATGTGCTCCTGTTTCAGGGTTCCAGTTGCCAAAGCCAACCTTGGGGCACATTCGGATCAGAGGCCTCAACCATTCTTTCCTTCAGCCCTTTGAAAACATACTCTCCCAGACACTGGGCTAAGCTTGTTCCTCAGATTATCTGTCTTTTGAACCTTTTCTCCATATGGGGTATCAGGACAGCTAAGAGGACAGCCTAGGTTTTCTCTGTAAACTTCAGATGCTTCTTGACATGGCTTGGTGAGAACCCTGCCTGGGACAATGTTTCACAGCCCTCCCACTACAGATTTTGGCTCTAGCAGAGACCTGGCTGGGGCAGACAGGCCAGTCCTGTTCATAGGGCTCTGCAGATCAGCCGAGGCCTCGCACCGAGCTGGCCCAGGGTGCATCAGCCCAGCAGGAGAAGGATTTACACACCAGTGCAAGACTAGGAAAGAAATCTCACTTAGATGCCAGGCCAAACACTGTAATTTGTGCACTCATATTTTCCTCTATCCTGAAAACTGGGCCACTCAACATAAGAAAGGTTGTATATAGCCAGAAATGTAAAATAAACTAACTTCCTGTTTTGTGTAACATCTCCAGGCATTTAGATCCAAAGCTTTAACAGAGGAAGGGTGTTGGTTTGCATAGGAGCACACACTTCAAGTTACCTTCAGGCTGCTAAAACTCAAACGTTTCCTGTTCAAGATGTGCTTTCAGATGCTGAATTAATCTGCATGGGAAGCCTGCTCCACATGCCTAACCCAGCCCTGCCTTGGGTTATAGATTATTCTTAAAGCAAGGTGCTGACGGTTTTTCACACACTAATGAAACAACAACCAAGAAACAGTGCAATGCCAAAACATCGTGCAATTCAGTATCTGTGAAGGAATAGGAAGGCTAAGTACTGAGAGGAGTTTTCTTTCTTGAAAGTGGTTGAAATGGAAGTGAATGAAATTATTGCATTTGACCTTGGATAAAAGCAGGGATTTCCCTTTCAGTAAATTATCAGCTCTGTGCTTATATGTGTAAGTCAGACATTAGTTATTATGGAATAATACTGAACTGCTACTGAACTCCCTGTTACCTGGTGATGCTCTCACTTTTCTATTCCAGCTAGGATGAAGCAAACCAGGAAAAGCAGGTGGGCTACTGATCCCATCAGTTCAGGTATTTTGCTGAGGCTCAGACATTGCTTTCATTAAGCCAGATGAACCCATCTGAAAAAAACCCACAGGCATTTGCATTTGTGATGCATGATCAGCTGCTGAAACAGACTGTCCTGCCTTTTTTCACAGCACTCATATCCTCCTTAGCTACACTTTCTCCAGGTCTGTAAATAATCTACAGCACCAGATGTTAAATCCTGCTTCTTTTTAAGCACAGAAATTTTAGCTTTGGATTTGTGATGAGTTTAAGCAAGCAATGGTTTCCTAAATTTTCTGAGATTAGTAATCAAGGGTGTAAGAGAGAGGTGAATGAAGTAGTTGGCAGAATAATTTGCCAAAGGAATATTGCTATGTTTCTCTCTTTCACAACCGAGAAGGATGCTTGAAGGGAATCATCTGGCTTTTCAATGCCTCAGGAAAGGAGACACTCAGTTTGCAGATCACAAGTGTTCTGGCTGGGATTCTCAAGAGGATGGGAGATGAATTCCTGTCTATTCAATACTTTGGGCATTACATTCCCAGCTCAGTCTCCAAGATCTTTTTCTTGAGCTGAGACTGTTAGAGTCCAACCTACTGTTTTGGTGTCTAGCCAACTTACACAAACCATCCTGAGCAGCTCTCCCTGTCCAGGCAAGCAGAGCCAGCTTCAGCTTAAGACCTTCAGGTGACAGAAACAGCCACAGATAAGCCTGAGAACAGACTCCTTCAAATGCCAGCCCTCCAACAGAACACCAGAAATTCAGCAGGTTTCAGTTGCCTATTTTCTTAGATCTTTTTTGAAAAAAAAAAAAAAAAAGAAAAAAAAAGAAAAAAAAAGAGAGAATTTTTCATTACTAAAATCAAGGCTGCCTTGCTTCATTATTAAATAAGCATTTAATTTTTCTCTGTGCAGCAAGAGAGAGGCTCTGCATAAATATATCAACATATGAATACCTTATAAATAAAACTAAATCAACTAACAAAACACACATTTCTCCTGAACAATTAGCAATGACAAGTGATTTGTGGTTTTTAAATTTTTTTTTTTTTTCTGTTTCTCCATCTTTCTTTAAATATTCTCCAAGCCTCCAACAGCACCATTGTGCTCTGAAGATGTCCAGTGGACAGCAGCATTTTTCTGGTCTGTCTGTACCACAGGCAGCATTGGGAGGATCAGGGAAGCTTGAGGTTCCCACAGCACAGCCACAGTAAAGCAGAACATGAATTGCCAGTATAAGATAACTATGTTCTTTGCTGTTGTTTAAGGATTTGATTCTGATTGAAAGCTGTGGAGGCAAATGAAAACAGAGCATTTCTGCTGATGTCAATAGTTCGTGTTAGTGCTTCACTGGGCATAGTAACAGCCCCAGACTCAGACGACTTCCCTCTAGGATCGTGGGCAAACTAATACCAGCGTGCTCCTTAGAAACCTCCACCTTAATAAGATTAGCTCTTATTAATATATGCCAGCTCTTTTTCTTTATAAAAACTCACCATAAGAAATCAGCATATTCTTATGGATTTTTTGTGTTGTTTGGATTATTTTTCAGTTGATGAGGAAACGGCCATGGCACAAGACCCCAGGAACGCCTTTCTGAATCACCGTGGCCAGTGGAAGAAACCCAGGAGATCCAGACAGAAAGAGAACAGATACAAGAACTCAAGGACATTTAAGGGAGCTTCACATCTCAGGAAGCAAGCTTAAACCCAGTACTCAGGGCTGCAGGCCTATCAATAACCGGCTGTAAATAAATACCACGCAGGAAAACAAAACTGGAGGGGAGAAGTTAGTGCTGTGCCATCCTAGCGAAACAGCTGCCGCCATCCAAAGAGTTCTTGTAAGCTCTAAGCTGCCCTTTGTGCAGCTTAGCAGAGACCAGAGACCTCCTGCAATAAACTGCGTTGGCTCCCTTGCATGACACAGGATTTGTGTGGAGGGACAGCACCCTGCTCACCAGCCCCTCCCTGGCCTTCCAAGGAGAAAGCGACATAACGAGCTCCTGAGAGAGCTGAGCTAGCACATACAACGCAGGCAGCCTTATTAAATCGAGATGCATAAATAACAAGTTGATATCAAGCACTGACATCTGGGAAATTGAAAAGGGTTTTGAAGGGGAACTGACATTTATTAGTTTGTACACTTTGGGAAAGATTGTGGGTTTTGTAAAGTATCTTCTCCATAGAATTTGGAAGCAAAACGGAACAATAACAGGAAACAAAAGGATTTCTCTCTGCTGACTAAAAATGCCAAATTTTGCAACCATGGAAAGATTCAGTAAGTATTCTGTAAAACAGCTATTATTCTCCTTTAAGGACAAATGGATCACTTTTTCAAATAAAAAACTGCATAAACATGGAGTTAGCTTTTTTGTGTGTCAATTGACACACATTTATTAAAAAACTCTTCCTACCTGTTCTCTTGTAGCTGTAGATATACAATTTTTAGTGCAACTCAGATTGCCTGTGGCAGATGGCCCACAAAAATGCAACTCAAATTGTTTGCAAGTACTACTGGCTTTTAGCTTCTCTGATTCCGACTCTCAAATTTAAACCCAAACTGGTGAGGAATGAGAAGTGACTATCATTACTGTTCTCAGTGTTTACTGTCCCTGTCTGCTACTGATTGCTGTCTGCAATTACCTTTCATTAAAGCTGTTTGTCATTACCCATCCTGCAAGAAGAGAGTGGATAATGCCTTGTCTGAGATTACGTGTGGTTTGTACAGTTTCAGTTCTCATAGACTTTTAAGAACTCCTTGGAATCATTTTATAGAAATACTAATGAGGCCATGACCACAGGTTTAAAAAAACACTGTAATTTGTCAAAGTCTGTGGAGAAAAAAGAACTTAAACAGCAAGTACCCTTACAGTCTCTCTCACTTTAATACTACCCAAATTTAAAAAGACAATTTGTCACACTGTTTTCCATCTGTGCAAATAACACAGCATACATTGCACAGGTGAAGAGACATTTGCTTGAAATTGAAAACACAATCTTTTGCAGGGAAGTTGAGAAAGCTGCTGCAAAGAATTTACTTTCTACATTTAAGAAGGATGCTGTCTTCCTAAAGCAGCGATCTGGGATATTGATCAGATGCTAAAGGAATTCTAACACAGAGAATCCCACTCACTCTCTCACTGCCCAAGAAAAGACTGGCCAGGACCACATGTAAAAATACAGAATGAAAATTGATTTTGTGAATTTTGTGAATTCCACAGTATGTCTGAGAATGGGGAGATCTGAAATGCCAAGAAGTGGTAACACTCTTAAACAGCATTTCACTGTAAAATGGTTGTATGGATACCGAAAATACCATATACATACACTGTGTGCCTTTGACAGAACTGCTTATTGAGCTGTAACTGCTAACATGTAGGAGGATCTGACACCCATGACTTAGTAACATGCAATAAAAATTCCCAGGCCTTGCTGTTTCCAGTTCCATTATTGAATAGTGTCAAGAAATACGTTTTCATGTTGCCAGCATGAAACGCATCATCATATCCTATATATTTCCTTCAAAAAGGAAAAAAATATATTTAAATAACACCATAGAACTAAATCTTTGTCTAGCTAAATTGTACAAGCATTATCTAAATATGCATGAAAAATAATTGCAAGGAAATAACTCATCTTCAATTACTGTTGTCTCTGAGGAGTCCTCTCTCTTCCTGTCTCTAGCAATAATGTGAAGTTAGGACTCCACCTACAACCAGTAAGCACATTTAAAACCCTCCTGCCTATGACTTCTCCTTCACTTCATGGAACAGAATTTAAAGTCTCAACATTTAAGCTGGAAAGATACAGAGAAAGATGGTAAAGTGATAAAGGATTGTGAAATCACTTTTGGCTGGGGAATGACTGAAGAGAGTGATTGTTAGGTGTCTATTCCAGTATCTGCAGTGATGCTGTCCAAGGAAGCTAGAGCAGGGGAAGGTTCAAAAGACACAAAAGGTGGTTTTGGTTCTTTTTTTAAGATGCATAGAATGGTTAAAATGCCTGCCAGAATAAATTTTTAAAAAGCAATTAGCCAAAAATCCAGAGGCAGATAATTTCGAAAGACTGATGGACCAGTAAGTCTTTGAAAATTGCGTAAAGCTGGAAGAATATTTGGGAAAGTACTACTTTGTAGTATAGTAATTATACCTACACACACCCCAAGGCAAATACCAGCAGCCTCAGAGACAGAGATCTAGGAGAGTTAGGCACTTACCCTGGCCCAGTAGAGACATTCATATAGACTTACCTCCAAAAACTCTGTTAGGATTTGCCTCACACCAAACAGAATATTTTAACACTACAGGAATCATCACAGCATTTCTAATGTTTGCAATTTGTATTAATATTACTACTCTATCTCTTTTTCAAGTGCACTACAAATCCCCCAAACAACTGAGCAGCCTGAAAATCAGAAGTTTCAAACCTTCCAGAGGTGTAGTCAGTTCAGTATATATTTTATTCCATCTGTCTGATGTCTTCTGTGGCCAAATTAAAAGCTGCTATTCAGCTTGACTGTCAAACAGAAGAATACTTCAAGCAGCACTTTGTACTATAGTTCCTCATTGCTTTGAGCAGTGAATCTTTTGTTTAAGTTTTTCATTGGAGTTGCATGTTTGCCCTTTACAAAACCTTTATCTAGGAATCAATCTGTAGAACAAGCCCAACATTTATTATGAACCCTTAGGTTATCATTATTAAAAAGGAAGATGTATTAAGTGTATTAAGTGTTTTTGTGTAAGACCCACATGACTCACTTTTCTAAGTATTTAAGCAGAATTAATTACTGAAAAACGGGCCTGTAATTGTATTTGAAATTGCCCATGAATTATAAAGCTGGCTTGTGAAGTGCCTTGAGAACAATTTTTTTTGCATGTTGAAGTTTTTGCTGAAGATATACCATATATAAAAAGGTAACAACAAAAATTCATCAGAATTGCACAATATTCCAGTACATTTGAATAAGTACATACAACCACAATCTGTATAATTTGACTATTTTTAGCACTGATCACACTTAGGGCTTATGTTTTTCTACAAGACAATGGCTGTTTAATTAGTACATGTTTAATCAATGCAAGTGACAGCTATGCACAAGCTATGCTGGCCTGAAAATACTATTAATTTTTTACTAACAAAAGGTTCTATTAGAATTTGAAGAAAGACATATCTCAGTGAAAATAATATTGTTTCATGAATGTTGTATTTGCAGTTTTAAGTACTAAATACAATTGCAATTAAACCAATATTGATCTAGTGTCTAAGTAATCAGGTCAATCCAAATCAATGAGTTCAAGTAATATGCTTTCCTCCCATCAGATGAGACCTGCAACTAATACTACACCATATCAAAAATACCTTAAAGACTTTTATATAGCTTTTTCTTACACCTTTTTAGCAAAAATCCACTAAGACATCCTTCTAAATTCATGTCTGCCCATTTTGACTTACATATACCAAACTTACCACTTCTTCGACAACCTCTCTACTCACACAGTGCTGTGGCAGTGTTATTTTATCAGGCTGGATGGGGTTCTCTTC
The DNA here is from genome assembly GCA_013398115.1 of Falcunculus frontatus. NCBI lineage: Eukaryota > Metazoa > Chordata > Aves > Passeriformes > Falcunculus > Falcunculus frontatus. Next base: position 350,958 of record VZRV01003177.1, read on the forward strand.
CCCTTTTTGAATGGCAGAATATCGCTGGTGTTGAAGGAAAGCAGGTAAGACTGTTATCTGCTAATTTTCCAGGTAATGTGGATGTAATTGAGAATGACTATATATGCATAGAAATTAACATCTCTGTTACTGTTGTCATATGTTATCCAAACTACGCAGAGACAAAGCTAACAAGAACTTCTGTTACACAAGCATGCTGACAGATGGCAGCCATCTAAACTGAGAATAGCACCAAAAATACGTTGCTCAGAAGTGAAGAAGAATGTCGTGAGAAGTTTTATGATTCGTTTTGTTATTTGAAAACCACAGTAGATCCTAACTCAATGAACTCAGTCGAACCATTTGCAGACTGAAGGGCATTTCAACTTTCACTGTGATGTTCAATCTCCTCTGTTTCAGCAGCTGAATATTTCTTCTCTAAACTACAGAAATCGGGACATTTATTGGAAGATGTTTAGAAAACACTGGTACTTAAGTACCAGGCAAAAGTGCCACCCTTCCGGAAGCCCTGCAGACCACTTGCACCAATCCCTGTTTTAATGTTCTGTGACCTCTAGAACTGCAGTTCCCAGAAGCAATCTGCTCACTTTAAATATCCACCAAGCTTATGTCTGAGTGCCAAAAGCCATACAGAGAATAAACAACTTTATTTTATAACAGAATTACAGAAAGCAAAATATCACTTAATACAACTTCAAGCTACTATAAATCTAATTTGGCATTTTAACTATACACAGAGTCAACAGCAAAAAAAACCCCAAACAAACAACCCCCCTGCAAGAACAAATTAAAAATAAACCCCAATATAATTAACAGGTTTTTGCCATGGCAGTCTCAACTGATGGTACTCTCTTATTACTTTATGAATGAGGTTCATCTCATACCTTTTACTCAGTATCCTAAAAACCTGCATTAACCATTAGAGGAAGCATGTGAAACATATCCCTTCTCTGTAACAGAAATGTCAGTTCTAACATGGAGACACAGTGAGGTTTAATAGCAAGCGAGCATTCTACGCATGTATTCAAATAATGGAAGTATTGAAACTGGGACACAGTAAGAAAAAAAGCACTACGGTTTTAAGCTGCCTAGATCATCTCTTGTTGGAAAAAGAGAAAGATATTTTGTTCTTCCTTCTTTCCTTATCTGGAATGCTGCAGACAGCAAAAAGTCTGCAAAAAGTTGAGCATTGGCACCAAAGTGCAAAAAGAACACAGTGCTCAGTCAGAAGAAATCTGTCTGCAACTCCTTCTCTACAGACTGCCACACCATCTCTGTTCCACAGAGAGGAGAGCCTTAGAAAAGAAAGAGTTACAGAGATACCAGTATAAAATTTATCCAAAGAAATATATTTTTTCAAATTTTAGCAAATGTTTTATTTTTATAAAAAACTTCGTTATGTGATATCATATATTTACCTGAATAATCTGAAAAAAATTCTGTAAATTACTCCAGTAAGAGATTTCATTTGAAATATCTGAAAAAAACTATATCTAAATTAGTAAAGACCCTCCTTCCTGCACAATTACCACCTGCTCCAGTGAACAATGATTTCCAGACTTTTGTTCACTTTCATATAATTAAGAATCAGTTTCAAAAATACAAGTATTTGTGCAAAAGAAGATCATACCCTCTAAAACTTCATTAAAAAAAAATCCCTAAGATTGTTAAGAAGTGGTTATAAAAATAAACGAGAAAGATTGTAAGGGAATATAGACCAAAGATATTAAAATGGAGTTTGGTATTGGCATTTAAGTCGTGCACATCTGGTCATTGTTGCTAGGCTTGGTGGATTCAGTGGAGTCATGATGACTTGGAATGACTACAGTTCTTCGTGGTCAGTATCATTTTTATTTCTGGAAGAAAAAATGAGGTGGAAGGTTACATAAGCATTCGTAACAGATACCATGTGAATGTCACATCAGAGTCAGAAAGTAACTTTTCCTACACAGGGCTCTCCGGGTTTTTTCACAGGAAGGGAAGGTTATTTCACAAAAAAATGTTGATTCGACTAAAACTCCCTTCAATCATTAGGCAAACAGTACTACACGTTCTCCAAGTACTCATCTTGCTTTAGAGCATTTTTTCCCTGCCCCAGATTCTTACACGTTATTTTAATTGCAGGTGCTTGCACCGTTTACTGAAAATTTTAATTCACGACCTAGAGCATAAATGAAAAAGGAAGGTACTTGTTCAATTCAGTAATCCCTCAGAATCAGAATGCAGTATCTTTCACTTTTATTAGAGAAAACAAGTCTACACAAAGAATACTTCTGTAGTCATCAAAGCTTTCATCACCTCAGAAATAACTACGCAAAATTCATTGCATGACTCTGTTGCCTTAGCCCAGGAGAGCAAAAGGCTCTTGGCAGATACTTAAGGCACTTCAGGTGGATTCCTGTTGTTTAGATGACTGAGTTTTTTCCCTAAAGTTTAACTGAAAGGCATCATCAGTCAAACAAGTCTCCAGGTCTGACACAAAAGTAGCATGGAGAAATGTCCTCTTTTATTTTCTCACAAGCATTGCAGACCATGAACCTGTAAAGCAATTGGAAAAATCAGACGAACATCTGACGCACTCCAGTACTTTGCAAACAACCATTCCACAATGTATATGTTTCTCAGAAATGCAAAAAAAACCCAACCCTCACACAGTGGAGGGAATTCTTTGAATGCTTTTTTTCCTGAAAAAAATTTTTACAAAGTACTTAACTATTTGATATAGGAACAGAATCAACTTTGCAGCTGGCCACTAATGTAGAAACGTGGTGCAAACCTGCCAAGATAATTTTTTCCTCCCATGTCCCTTCTAAAAACATGCAATTACTTCTATGGGATAGATCGCATTGAACAATTATTCTGGACAAAGTTAGCATGAAGAAACTGGCACATTCTACACACATAAAAGAGAAGAGGCAATCCCTGCTCCCAAGACTTTTAAATTCACACTGATTAATAATAAATGCAAAATGTGATGGTAGCACACATAATAGTAAAACCCTGCAAATCCAAACCATCTGTTCTGCTGTCTCAGTGTATCTTTCTACCTTAGATCCTGCAATGGAAGTGCTGAAAATACGCAAGGGGTGGTTTGAGTGTGCATGTTTAATGTTGCTGTGTACCAAGGGACCAGTGAAATCACCCAAAGCTCAGGCATTCTCCTTACTGCAAACAGCCCTCACAAAAGTGGTGTGCATTTTTCCAAGCCTTCTAGAACATTTACGTGATGTGGGAACTGATCGACATCCCCCTATCTCACAGTTCAGTACAGTTCCCTATGCTCTCCTGTGCTTTCAAACCAAAGCTGGAGCATACATGTTATACTCATTTTCAGTGTCACTAAGCAACAAAGCTACGAAACAAATCCAACTGAATGCTGAAATAAAGATACAATAAAAAACCAGACATTTGTGCAGTGTTTCTTATTTTTGGTGCTTTTCCCCTTTTGTCCCTCACAAACAACTCCCATCTCCATTGTTATATACAGTTTCTAGCATTATCTAATGTGAAAATAAAAAGTATTAAGGTTACAACTAGAATATCTGGGTGAGTGCTGATCTAGCGCTTCCAAATGCAATCCATGTTTTCCCCTGGTTTGTACATTTATGAAAAAAAAATTATTAATTTCTTTCTTAAACACACAATAATCTGACCAAATCTGAAGAAATTTTCTGGAGGCAGCTTGAACTTAGTTCTACTGTGTTTTACATCCTGAAAAATGATGTAAATTTACATGCTGAGAAGCTTAGAGGAAAATTGGCCAGAAGATACTGTCTAAACACACATGATCAAAACAAACATCGTAGTTCTAGCACAATCTGTACGAGGTCAGGAAAGGCAACTGGAACCACTTTGAGAGAGAAGGTGGATAAACTTCCTGTCTGCAGGCAGAGGGCAGGCATCCTACTCTTATCCTCATATTCTCCACGGCATTCAACATTGCTGCTCTATGCAGTACTGCACGTACTGAGTTCAGGACAAACTCTCAGGAGAGTTACGTGTGCAGTGATGAGACCCAACAATTCTGCCAGCAGATGAAAAACTCTTGCCCCGATACCCCATCACAGGCAGCCCCTTAACTGACCCTATCCATGTCACTAGCTGGCAATGTGTATTAGCTCTGCCCTTCCTCAGCCCCACACAGGCCCCCTGACTACTATCCAGATGTTAGGAAGAGAGACACTTGTAGGTAGACTAAATAAACTACGGCTTTAGTCTATGTCTTTCAGCTGAAAATACGCATCTGTGATCAGACTAGCTCAGGAAGACTCCAATTCCTTGATAATGGTCATGTTCCATGGAACAGCATTCAAAAGATGCACTTCATATCTGTGGGAGTTCGGTACTCCGCACAAATGCTGGTTCTTATCTTCACCTCTGGGAAGTTTTACCTTGAGTCCGAACAGATGAGAAACGCCTGCAGATGTTGTTTCAAGATGTTTATTTCTTCTTATCTCTAACTTGCTCTCAGCTCTGGCTGCACGTCTGATGTCAGCCGAAACCAAGCGGAGACTGCCCAGTCTTGGGCCATCCCTGTCCTTTTTGTACCCTTTCCAAGATCCAACCATTCTTCACAACGTATTTATTATTTACTATTTTATACCAATTAATTTGCACCTATTCTAGACACGTAATTTCTACCTCTTTTTCATTCTACCAATCATTTTGTGCCACCACCACCAGAGAAGATGGAGGAGAAGGAGAAGAAGAAGAAGAACAGGATAACGCCCAAAATCCTCCATTTAAACCCTTCATCCTCATATTAAAAACCCTAAAATCTACTTTTTTACCTTGTAAAATACTAAACCACTACTCATTTTCACACTCTCATGGCTTGCAATGATTCTCGCAGTGTTTGTAACTTTTCCCATGGGCTAAGGTCAAAGACAGTGTTATTCTGGGCTTCTTGCCAGGGTCTGGGACCCCCTTGCCAGGGCTCTTGACCACTCAGGACAGCCCGAGGCATGTCCTGACCTCCCAAGGCAGCCAGAGGCGTGCCTTGGACTCCAACACATATCCTCTCAACTAAAACTGAATCTATTCTCTTCTGGATCCCAGAAGTGATACTCAACAGTTAAATTGTCATCTCTTAGAAAATTCAGGCACAGGAATAAAATGGATCTTTTTAACATGACAAATTACAAGGATTATGTGAAAAACATCCTCCACTCCAGTAGGTTACACCAAATTTGGAATCAAGTCAATGTCTCATTTTTTATATATTCCTGCCACTTCATGATTGTGCTCAAGTCTGTTAATGCTGTGGGTTGAAATTTATAACAGGTAGCTTCCTTGGGTAAAGAATTTTGTTCAATACTAAGGGAATGTCTGCCTGCACAGGACATAGAAGTCTCTTATGCATGGGCCACAATCACCATTGTATAAAATACTGAACTGGGGAAATAAGAATCATGACTACTCTCATTTCTTTAAAACATACCAAATGTATTTCTTTTACCTTGTCTCCCCCTACATCAACACTGATCAAAGTGCATATTAAAAGCTCAGACTTGTACTAAAACAATTTTTCTTCTTGAGATGTGCCAGTAACACTGCTGCTCTTCTAGCTAAATACAGAGACTGGTCAGTAAAAAATCAGAGGTCTCCTAATGAAGGCTTAAATCACTGGTTCTTAAACTTAATTTCTTTATAAATCTCTCCCATTGATATAACCATTTAACCATTAACAAAACCTTTTTTTTGAATCTGAATCTACCATTAACAAAACCATCAAGTTTGAAAAAACCTGAAGCTTGAGTCTCATACCAACAGTGTGACAAGCAAAGGAAATCTGAAGCTTTACACCCCCACATGGTTACTGAGCTTTAAGACATCAGCCTATAACGAGTGCAAGAGCAGATTTATTCAGTGTTTATCCTGATCTTTCTATTGAATACATGAAGCAGGCCGTATTGTGGTTTTTTCCTTCTTTTTTCCTTCCTCTACCTAGAAAGGAGAGCCTAATAAACTAACATTAATCCAAATAGCTTTTTCAACTGATAAAAGGTTTTAAAACTTGAGCTTCCAATACATTTACCTTCTTGCCTGGGAAAATGATAAAAGGCCAAAAATTTCAGTGTGTTTAGGATTAAGGATTAGCTGACTAAATTCAACAATCCAAGTGTGTCCTTTCACTACTGGAAACTACAGTCTTCCCACTGAACAAGAAAGATGTTAGGCAAGAACTATAATTGTGCAGGTAAACAGAAAAGTGTGACACATCCTTCATATTTTGCAGAAATAGCCCAAACTCACTTCAGTATAAACTATAACAACTTGACCAAACATTGTAGAAAATGCCATGAAGGTACTGTGACAAAACTGGGAGACATATATAGGAACATTCGCAACTGAAATTAATGTCAGATTAGACCTAAGATAAAAATTCTTACACTAACAGTCTTCTATTAGCACCTGTTTCAACTCACCCTTTTGTGAATGCTTATCTTAAAGATGCCCCATATTTTTCAGCTGAAAAGACGTGAACGCAACAGAAAACTGATGCTACGTTTTCCTATGTTAATTATATACATAAGCTTACCTGAAGTATTTGCTTGAGGGCATTTTTGATTTTAGTCTTCATCTTCCTCAGCAAGTTCAGTTTCTTTGTGCACCACCACTCTCGTCACAGACATGTCAGGGTGCTGTTCTTTGGCTTCTTTGATTGCCTGTGCCAGGGCCTGCAAACGTATTTGAAATATGGAATTTAACAAAAGCAAAAAGACATTCATGTAGGGCCAGAGAATGGGAGAGTAGCTTTGGAAAATTTGGTTATAATTTTTCAGAACTGTAAATTCCTCAACTTGAGAGGGATCAAGGGTAAAAAACCTAACCAAACCAATTCCCAAAACACAAAACCCAAATGATAGGAAAAAAACAAACCCACCATGCTAAAAATTTACCAAGATTTCCAGGGAGTAACAAATAACCATAAAATCATAAGATAACTTTCTAGCTCACCTCAGGAGAAAAAAGTATTCTTATATCCCAGAAGTTTTTTAACTTCTTCAAAAGATCTAACAAATAATGCCTTAAGAAGAGTATAAGATAGTACAGAAAAATAAGAGTGCCCTTCAGTTTCCTGAACAAAACAAGAAGATAATTTGGAATGTACACTAAGTATGGTACTGAAACTCCGAAATAAAATCATTACAGAAATTTCTTTCTCAGCACAAGAATCTCATTTTTCTCCTTGTACTACTTTAAGAGAAATTTCTCTAGATTAATTCAGGGAAGTGTAAATGTAAGTATCATTCAGTTTCTTATAATCCCTCCCCATTTTAAGAAATTTTATAATCTTAAGAGGTGTACTGACATATCCAGTTGGATCAGATGACCATCGTAGGTCCTTTCCAACTGAAATGCAACATTTCATTCTACATCATAGTCAACCACATAAGAGCACTCTCTGAATCATCACAGGTTAAATAGTAACTGGTACCTTCTCTTTCTTGCCCTGATCTACACATCTCATTTCAGTGAGCTCTATTACTGCTGGAACCTAACATAAGAAAAAAACAGAAGACAAGGGAAGGCATTCAGAGGCAACTGATCACCTTAGTGATGATCAAAGCAACTGCAACTAAAAACCTCCCAAAATACTAGAAGGAGCAAGGAAAACATAACTCAACAAAAAGGTTTATCTTAATTTAGAAAAGTGACAATTTCCTGAGCTAGCTGCAGGTATTAAGTGAGAGAAGAAATAACTAACTCTGAAGAGAGGTTGAACACACCAGCATTAGGCACCCTAACTATTACATGATACTGAATTTGAAATCCTATTAAGGGAATATGTACAGGACACATGATGTGCATTGGTACAGTACTGATGTTTGGTGTTTGTTTACAATCAAAGCATAAAAAAATGAAAAAACCCTAAGACTATAATTGTTAAATTACAACAAGTAATACAAACATCTGTATTGTGAAACTCCAAATTGAAATATTATTCTCCTATTGAAAACTGTTTTAGTCACACGGGGAGATAAAAGACAAAATAAAAAACAGCCAACACGTAGTTTGGGCATTTAAGAAGCTCCATATTCACTTAATAAAAAGTGGTAGATATTTCTTAAATCGCTTAAAAGCTGCTCACTGTTGTTTTAAACTTCAGTGATTAAAATTGTATTTTGTATTTGCTTTTTTATTTCATTTTTTACTTCATTATTCATTTATCTCAAATTAAAGAAGGGCTTTAAGCATTGTCTGGTATACTGAAGCTATTTTGTGACCTTTCCAGACATCTGAAGTGCACTGAACGTGTGTCAAGGCAAACAAGAGCCATCCAGGCCTGATGCTAAACAGCCCTGTCACTTAATTACGAGGTTCAAGAAGAGAGTCAACTTGTCAAAAGACACTTTCTGGACACAAATCAAAATGTGAAAATAAATTCCTTGAAAACTCTCAATATATTACAATTCATAAGTTAAATTAAACCCTGTTATGCTGATTTGTGAAGCCTTCATGAAGTCAGAAATGTATTCACGGCAAGGTAGGCTTTTCCATTTGTATTAACCAATGACTGTTGATTGCCTTTGTGGCTATAGTTTCTTAGATGAAAAAAAACCCTGTGTAATCATCATTACAAAGACCAGGTAATTGACTTTTCTCAATTATTTTCCAGTGTAGTGCTCAAATTCAGCCATATTAATTCGCCACGTAGAAGTGATTTTAACCTTAGTTTCTAAGACATTGTAAAACACTGCTTTAGTATTGACGAAGATGAAAGGTAAATACAATTTCAGCAGATCAACAATTACTTTTGTTACACATAATTCTACAAATACTGGCCAAAACCTAATTTTCAAACTCGAGCAGTTTATGTTTTAATGTATTTCAAAGCATTCTGTCAAAATGAGCGCTGCATTCAGATGTTGCTGAAACAATGCAGTAGAGACTCCCATCTATCCAGATTAGCGTATCAAAATAAGATTATTTCAGTAATGCTTTTCCTCGCAATGCAAAAGCTGAACTAAATAAACTGGGTCTCTTCCAAAAAGAGTAATCCCTTTAAAAATAGTGAAAATCCATTCACATGATCTATGATGCAAATTTACAAATGCTGTTTTTTCTTTTACATATATTCAAAAGGCTTCTTAACTACAAACCACTACTGACTAATAACTATCCCACAATTAACAGTCTCAGGATCTTTCTATATCCTTTTATTCATTTTTTTCTACCTTTCTCTTACTTCAGATTTCTGAAACATCATCTAGATCTCACCAGACCACAAACCCCACATTTTAGGTGTTAAGTTTGCATACTCACCTCATCATGGTCAATATCTGCATCTCCAGTAATGACAATGCGCTTCTCAATTCTTGTTTCTGATACTCCACCTTTTACCATCTACAGATGACAGAAGAAAAACCCCCACAACATCCCTGTAATTATTCCATATTTCCACAAAGCACAACTTTCTGTTGCACTGAAGCAAATAGATTTCTGTGTCTGAGTTGCAATTAGTAGTAAATGTGTTCAATGCTAAAGCATCCATTCCTTTTTCAGGTACACAGTTGGTCACCTTCTAGCAATTGCTAAACTTGATAAAAATCAAGCAACAGATAATTACTCCTGTTACTGGAGGCCACGGTTGGCAAACTGTAATTTCAGCTTCTTCTGCCATATAAATCTGGCAACATGGAAAATCCAGGAGTCTTTTCTTTTATTTCAACCCATCTATCATGGGCCTCTCCTCAGTCATAATCCTACACCATTAAATACAAAGATGATCTGGTTTTCAGTTCTGTCATTCAAGGACCTTCATCAGATATTTTCGACATATTTCACACTGCTGAACTGTTTTGTGCTTTTTTTCTTCAATTTTATTCTAATGATTAAAATACTTTAGCTTATAAAAATTCTCACAGAAATAACATTATCTGCCTTTTAAATCAGCCTGTGTATAAGAAAAGAATAAACTACTACTTAAGATACACTGATTATACTAGAGAAGATGACTCTGTTAAGAGCACCATTAGAATATTAGAACTATTTTGGAAGGTCCCTTTATCAGTAATGAACAGTTTGCGGTGTAAAATAGAAAGTTAGCTTAGAAAATTCAAACAATCTTGTTACTGACTGTTTATCATCAATTCAAAAAAGATAAGGATCTGCTGCATCATGGTAATCCCAGTAATTTTTCAGTAGAAGACAAGACCGAAACCATTTTCTTTAACTGTTCCTTCCAAGAAGAGAGATTATTTGACATCTGAACTTGACAAGCAAATGTACACTTCCTGTCAAAACTCTAATTCAATTCATCGAATAAAGATTTTTTCCTAAAATTGTGGTGGTTTAATGTTTCCAAAAGGGAGCAGGAGTCTGAAAAGGATCTGTTGACTAGTCTATATAACAAAACACATATACTTCTAATTCCAAGCTTACTTTATTTCATGTGACTCACTTTCCAACATTATCCTTCCTCTGTCATTTTGTGCATACGACTTTCAATCTTCAGAAAATTTCAATCTTTAGAAAATAAATCCAGTGAGCAGTGAACTATTGTTCCATTCTGTCATGTTGTAAAACTTCTATGTCTTAGGGGGGGCGCAATCCTGAATTCACACTTTGTTTCCCTCTTCCATTTTTCTTTACCCTAAGCAATGCTTTCTATAATTTTCTTAGAAAAAGATGCTAAGAATTCAAAGAGGAGTTGAAAACTGTGTTGTTTAGGCATGCCTAAAATTTGACAAATATTTACATAAATTAGCAATAACAATAATCATCATGACGCTTTGGTAGTTCAACACACTCTGGCATGAAACATTACACGTTTCATGTTTTACATGAAACAGACGTGATGTCCTGCTAACACTGAGTTTTCCTTTCCTTTTCAAGCATGGAATGCAGCGCAAATAATTCAGTACCCAAATACACTTGCAAAGTAATGTAGCAGAATGATCTGGTTTTAAATACACCCTAAACCTAGCAGCACAAGGATGATCAACACAAAGTCTGGGAAAATATTGTTTCAGTTCACCATGGTGGCATTAGCAGGACTCCTGTGGACCTCAGACAAATTAGCTACACTAGCAAAGATTCTGTAGGATATCAGTGAGTGATGACAGGACTGAATCAGGACTGTAAAAATTTAGTTACATACTCATTTGTCAAATACTGAAATAAGACGTACACGACCTACTGAAAAAACACTAATCATATTTTTCCCCCTTTCCCTGTCCTGTTCCCAGATATTCCTGCTTATTCATTAGGACTTCTGTCTTAAAAATCTATGTACAGAAAGATAAACTCTCACACATGCCTGAAATGAATCCCTTCCATTTCAAGTTAGTTTTCCTCAACGAATTAGCAGATATACAAGAAACTTCATGCAAAATTGTGTTTTGAGGGCCCGGTGTCTTTTTTAGTTAAGAAAGACATTAAATAAATTTTACCTTTGTGATGTGTGTAGTTGTGGTAGTAGAAATGGACTCTGAAGTAATTGTCTGTGCACTCACCAGCACGCCACTATCACCAACAGCATTGCCATCAAGCTATAAGAAAAAGGTATTTTTGTATTTTGGCGTTTAAAAACCTTTGTTTTCACCAGAGAAAAGGCTATTTTTCCTATTAAACATATTCTTTAATTCAGCTAGAAGTGAAATCTAAATAGAAGCCATCTAAGTTTACAGAGTCATGTAAGGCTGTTATTATGGCTCATTCCTGTGGAAAATTCATGGTCACAGTTACGTTTTCCTTTCAGGAGCAATGAGATATTTTAATCAAGTTTCCAAAACTGGATTAAAGCGAGTTATACTTTTGCAGACAGCAACTAAGTCTTTTTACAGAAAAATTAGAACTTCTTAAGTAATATGGTTTTTTAACATTTCACTTACCTAATTCATAGCCAAAGTATAATCTTATCTGCTAGGAAAAAAGTATATGCTTTTGAAAAGCATTTTTGGATATTATCTATTTTGATCTACATAACTGGAATAAAAATAAGATTGCAAACAAACCAGCAACCATACCTGTGAAGATTCATATGTGATAGTTTTAGTTTCTGTTTGAACAATTGGAATTTCTTTAGTGGAGATTTCAGTTCTCTGTGTGGCGTCTGAAATGGTTACCATCTCTGTTTTCACTACTGGAGGCTGTGATGCAAGAAATAAACAATCAATTCAAAAGACAGAAGAAGTTTTGTAAAGTGGACCAAGAAAACACAACCAAAAGCTCAAGAAAAGCATAACAGTAAGATAAGCATTTGACTGGCTTCCCATACAAAAAGCATGCAATAAAAAAGAAAAATTAAGTGAAGATTAATATATCAGCCCTCTAGGATATCCATAACATTGTAGGAAAATTTTATCTCCTAATAACCTTGTCAAAATTCAGTGTTTCAGCCAATAGTACTTATCAAAGAGCAATTGCTAAAACAAGCTGCAACATATGTACTGAAAATGTGTAAAAGCATCACTAAAAAAAAAAAAATCTTAGTTTGCATTAAGAATTGCTAGCATAAGCTAGCTCAGAGAGATGAACTTTGTATTAGAACTAATCTGGGAAAATACCTATCACTCCTCAGTCTGAAAATTAGGACTAGAAATTCCATAAAAGTTTAACTTTATAATATGTATTACTTGTGGAATAGAAAAACTTTTGAAAACTGGATTTTAAGCAGTCTAAATTTTTCTGTAAGTCAATGACTTCTTTTGACAAAGATTCTAAAAAGCTACTTCAACAATTTAGAGTAAACTAGTGGAGTTCTCTGCAATATCACAAACAAAGCAATTAACCTGGGGTCTGTAAGCTATTGAACTCATGTCTTATCTTATTGGAGCAGATTTTCATTAGATTTAAGAACTAAAGTCTTTTGACATTTTTCTAGATCCATCAGCTGTTATCTTGTATTGATTTTGAATACACATGGGGTAAAATCCCAGAAAAAAACCCCAAACATCCTTTCACACTTACACACATAGCAGCCTTTCTCCCCTTCCTCCAAACTATATATGTTTTTAGGAAGTGTGGGTGCTTGCAAATTTTAAAAGTCAAATAAACTAATTCTTTCATGTCATTTATCAGAACAGCTGCGTATGCAAAAGACAACAGAAGAAAGAATGTGAGTTGTTTTGATTTAAAAGTAAGGGAAAAAAAATTCGCCACCATTACAAGAACAAGCAGGTAGAGAACTACAAAAAGCCCACTGAGTTGGTGAAAAACTCAGCAGAAGATCATGACAAATTTACAAAGACATACATGCCTGCATTTCATTTTTTCCCTTTCTGATTCTTTATTGTTTGCCCAGTATGGAACTCTTCAGCCTTGTTTGGCTTAAAACAACTGCTCGTGACAGGAACCCATGCGTGCTTCCTAAGTATCTCCTGCACTCTAAGACTACATAGAAACCTGATACAACAACACTTAAGAGTGCAGTGCTCTCACCTATGCAATTTCTAGCCACACATATCCTAGCCTAAAAATCCGTAATGTTTTACTGAAGGAGGGAAGAAAAGGCAAGTAAAGCAGTGAGTAATTACAGGGAAAAAAGGAACAAAAATTTGTGACGGGTGCTTTCTAATTTCAATTTGCAATAGTTTTCCAATCACAATTACATGTCATGGACTTGTCAAAAACAGTTGACAAATAGACAAGACAAGACTTAAAACACTGGAAACATGTAAATAATAAATACACATTATGTATGTGCATATAAAATACGGAGGAGATTTAAAAAAAAAAAGAGATCTCAGTCTTCGGAAGGTTTGCCTTTACTGGTGATTTTCACTCAGTTCTAGCAAAAGTCAGAAACCATAACTGAAGGAGACAGAATTTCTCTGCTCATCAATGGTTTCCCCTTCCAAATGATCTGAATCTTGTTGGATGCCAGAAGATGTGGAGGAATAGGAGAAGAAGAAAGGCAGGTACATTTTCACCCCAAGAAATATCCCTGCTTAATCTAGTTGTCATACTGTTCTACCATTTACCTCAGAACAACAAATTAATTGTGGTGCAACATCAATGTCAACATGAGACACATCTCCATTGAGTTTCAGTTGTTCCTCCTCTTTTTCTTCACCTAAATCTTGCTTAATTTGCTCTGACAAATTCTTCTCTTCTGTAGCTACAGTAACTGTATTTTCCTGAACCAAATCTTCAGCTGTAACATGTGTGTGCTCAACTGGGACATTTAGTTTACTGCCTTCTGGTGCGGCTTCCACATGCTGCGTTTTTTCTTCATGTTCTTTCCTTTTCATGTCTTCCTCTTCTTCCTGTTCTTCCCTGATGATTTCCTCAATTGACCTATGATGGGGCTGGTATTCTCCCACCTCTTCATCCTCACTCTCACTACTACTGCTGCTGCTGCTACTATCTGATGGCAATGAAGAAGAGTCTTTTTTTGACAGGTGCTCCACCTTACATGTCTCCCCAGCATCAGTGGCAACTTGTATTTTCCCTTTGTTGGTTTCGTCTACGACTAGTGTTTCTTCTATCCCAAACTCTGCCTGCTTCTTCTCCTCCACTATGTCCAGAGTCTCATGTGAACTCTGCACAAAAAACATGGATGAGGGAAAACAAAAGTAGAGTATATGAATAAATTAAAATGATGAAAATAAAATTAGCTGATGGCTGGTTCATGTCATATGGAAGACAAATGATGGCTGTGATGGTTAACTGAAAAAAGAAGGAAGGAAAGAATGAAGATGGATTGGAAGAGTTAGAGCCAAATTTAGCCATGGAAAAAAATCTGCAGAACCTTATCAGCATCGCTGACTCCAGTACAAGGCCCTTCTGCTCTGGAAGCATGTGTCTGTGAAACAAAAAGCAATCAGAGGATAAAAATCAATGCATAACCCTTTTCAACAGTGCAACATCCTCCAAGCAAGCGTTTAAGAATGTATACGCATGATACTAGACAGATGCTACATATTCACTGCAAGATGATAGTTTCCTTACACTTCATCGAGATACTTGATCAAAAGTAGGTAAGAGTTATGGAAATTATTATTGGCATAAGAATTGAATTATGAAAGCCTGAAAATAAAAAGCATGAATGCACTAGCCAGTGATGCTACTGAGGCAGTTATTTCTCTCAGTTAAATCAGGAATTAAGAATAAATAATATTAAACAAAAGTAAACAGAAAAAATAATGTTCTACTACCAGTTTGCCGTAATTTAAAAAATAGTCAAAAAGGCTTTGTTGTATGGTTTTATTCGTTGTTTGTCTTTGGTCTGTTACTTTGTGAAACTTAATAGATAACGAGAGGAAGACTGCTTAGGGTAGTACGTTGTCAGAATAGCAATACATGACTACCAAGAAGATCTTATTAGAGTTGTTCGGAGCCAAAAGGATGATAATAAAGCAGCTATATTAGTATTTGTTCCACAACAAAATAATGACAGCTATCTGAAAGCCCACAGTAAATTATTTATTAGGTGTCAGGGTTTTTTTAATCAAATGTATTTTAAGTGAACAAAACTAAGAGCAGCAAAAGTGCAGCAAAATTAAGAGCACAAATGAAAAGAACACAAAAATCAACACACCATCTGTGACTTAATGCTAGCTTTTATTGCTGTTTACCTAGCGCAGCACCTACGGAGCATAAGCTTAGCCAAGCACTGACTCCTCCCTGTTTCTGGCGTGCTGCAGAGTTAAGCTCTGAGGCAGGCCGGGACGCACGGGAGCAGCCGCCCGCAGCCCGGCCCCGTCCCTGCCCCGGCCCCGCGCCCGAGCAGCACCTGGGGCGGCGCGGCCGCGGCGGCGCCCGTCTGCTCCCCCGCAGCGCCCTCTGCTGGCCCCGGGCTGGCGGCGGCGAACGGCCCGCTGGTGCCGGCGCCGAAACGCTCCTTACTAAACAAAATGGAGGTTATCTCCTCTTCCAGGCTCTAGACGGGTCAGAGAAGGGAAAGAATTAGACAGCGGCGGACGGAGCGGCAGCCACCTACAAGGGAAATGTTTGGCAAGACAGAGACGTGACAAAGGCAAGGGCTGGGCAGGAGCAGGGGGCACGGACAGAGGGGACACTGCACAGCCGTGCGCTGGGGCTGCGCCACCACCATGCACAACGCACTGTGGAGATTGAACACATCGACATTTACACATCGACATTTACACATCGACATTTACACGGATTTCTCAAACAGCACAGTTTACTTAGCTGGTAATTCCATATTTACTATTGGGATTTTTTTCCCTTTTAAAAATCCATTTTTGACACCTTCTAATGCCCAGTTGGATTAGAGCTCCAGGTCTGTCAGACACATTTGCTTAAAATACATACCCACAGAGCAGAAATGTTACAACATTTCTTACTTCTTTATAATAAATATTACATATATATTTTCAAAATACTTAAATATCCTAAGCAAATTCATGTCGATTAAAAATCTGTTTTCAAAAAGCCTTTCCCATTTTAGTGGGAAAACTTGTTTTTTTCAAATATACATAAAAGGTTGCACATTGCTTTAAAGCGTAAGTTATGTTCATAGTCTGGTCTATTTTCTGTAGGGCTATAAATCTATATGGTTAAGCAAATTTTGAAAGTTCATGTGGGTACAAGCCTCTAAAAAGGCTGGAGTTCTTTATTCCAGATTTCATTCCAAAAACTCTGGTAAGAAGTTAGAAGTAAAAGCGGTTAAAATAAAAAGCCATCAATGTACAAATACATAACATGGACATAACAGACATATTGACAACATTCCATGAGACACATTTCAGCCTTCCTGAAGGGCACTACAAAGAATCATGCCAGAAGCAGATGCCAGAGGAAAGCCAAGGTGCCATGCACACAGCGGCAGCGGTGGGGACTCACCATGTGAGCAGTGATGTGGAGTATGAACTGACAGAGGTTACACCATGCTACTGTACATACACTACAACCCAGATGGCATGCAGAAGAACAGAGAAAGAAAAAGAACCCCTAACTTGTTCTTCTTCCCTACACTAAAATTTAAAATTTATTTCAATGGTGGCTAAGAAAAGTTAACAGGAATGCAAGTTATTAAATCTGCCTTCATGTAACATAGAATATCCATCAGGGCAATGTGTTCCTTACCCCTACTTTCTTTCCCTAGTTTGCTACACCCAAGAAACATTCATCTATTAACAGATTGTATCAAAAGGCAAAGATGTTCATGATCCTCCTTTCACTGTACTCTGGCACCTTGTTTTCTGATTACTCAAAGCAGTAAAAAAAAAAAAAAAATTAAAAAAAAAAAGCAAGGGAAAACCAAAATCTTTACGTGGGAGGTGGTCAGGCTGTGTTCATCTCTCTCTATCCCTGCTCCCCCTTATATATATAATTAAAGACAGGCACATAGCACCCATCTTTTAGCATTTTCCCACCTTCAAATTTTGGGTCTTCCAGTCTTTTAAAATGAAAACCCCAGTCACACAATTCATTTGATAATGTAACCCCTGTTCCCTGGAGCATTTAGTAAAAAGGATTAAATGTATAGATAGGATTCATCAATTTTCTACCAGCCTGTGTTTAAATTCCTGGCAAATTCTTCTGGTACACAGTCATACACTCTAACATGAAATACTGTTCACAAGCTGCAGGGGATGGATTAAAGAAAAAATATATGGTGGGTATCCATAAAACAGAAATTGTTACGGTATTTGTCACATATATATCAATGTCAATTTTTGTTTAATTAAGTCACAGATGCTGTGCACTTGCAAGACTATGGTGGATCTAGAGTTCAGTGGCACAAATGAGATGCACCCAAAATAACATTTCTAGTACACAGAAAATTACTTATTTGCAAGCATTTTCGCTGAAGCAAAAGAAGGAAGAAAACAAAGACTATCAGCAGTGGTATCCCTGCTTTATTCTCATCTGTTATTCAGCTATCCTGAAGGACAGGCAAGGATCATCAGGCATCCATCAACAAATAATTCAGGATGGAAATACAGTTTCCCAAACGTCATATTGCTATATGTTAGTGAAATAGGACTTCTGGCTTCACATTAACCTAATAGACCAAAAGTGATGTAAAAAAGCAACATCACAATTGCTACTCATCACTATCGCACTGCTACTAGTTCCACTGGTTATATAGTGCTTTTCATTTCATAGATGTTAAACCAAATTATCAGGGACAAACCTTCCCTCTTTTCCTGAATGAAAATACAGGTACAGAAGTGCAGAGGTACTCGGAACAGGCTGTCTTTGAAATGAAGCTGCTTATACAGCATTATTGATTTGAATAATGATTACATAGTGAACACACGAAGCAAAAGTTCTTGTGTGAAGTGTCAATTAACTGCAAGCAATTATTTCCATACAGAATGAAAGTACATGTTTTGCTGTCATCCTAGTCACATCAAATACATTAACTTTCCAGTGAAAAACTGGTTTTCTTTTCAAATAGTGGCCATTCAGAACTTCATGGTTAGTTTGATGTTTAAGAAAAATGTTGCTGGCATTCATATATGTGTATATCTATACACATAGACATACAGAGAACCTGGTTTACAACTCAACATTCCCCTTTCAGTATTGGCTTAAAAAAGTTATTTCCATCAAGGAAAAAAAAAAAAAAGAAAGAAGTGCCCAAGCTAGCAAGCTAGCCCACAGCAGATACAGCGAAAAAGCAGCAGGTTTCAGGGCAGCCACCTTATCGGGTTCCTCTGGTTTTGCTCCAGCAATCCATGGCATTGCAATCCACTGTTTCTCCTTCCCAGGCAGTGTTTTCACTTGGAAAATGTGGTCTCCTTTTTTCTATTTGGTTTTCATTTTATAAAACCAGTGTAAATCAACAAGCAATGAGACAGACATACACTATACATAAACATAAAACCAAATCATCTGGAAGTGACAGAACATACTAGATGAGCAAAAAAATAAACCACATCACCAGATATAAAATAACTTGCCGGGGCCTCAACTTCAATACAAAGAAATCAACACAGAAAATAGACACAAACGTATAATAAAAATTATGTTACACTTTTACATAAATGTCTGCTTCAACCAAAAATATATTTGTAGCTATTAAACGAACCACAGTGTAATGAATATTTGAAAATATGACCAACATTTGTACCTGTGCATATACCACCATGTGTAGAAATATTAAGGTACTACTCAGAAATTTGAGGAATTTCTTGGCAGTAACCATAAATTAACACAATAAAGAAGTGATGCATAGTCAGTTGCTGTGTTCTCTGTATGCACATACTCACAGTTCAGATCGCTTACAGATCTTACTGAAATAATGTCCTATTATCAAAAATAATTCTGTAGCATCAGGCTTGCTTAATTGAAAGCTCACCTTTCTGTGGACTAAAACAAAGCTGAAGAATTTAACGGGATAGGACAACAAAAGATTTAAGGAAGGAAGGGTGGGAACCATGGTGATAGACAAGGACAACAACACAACAAACTGATTGCTTTAAAAGACTGATTTACTCATCTACTGTATGAAAGAAACAGCTAATAACGCAATAAAACTAAAGGTTTCACAACAGCATGAGAAATTTGGGTAGCTTTCTTGCTACAAGCTTTCAGTATGTTATTTGTAGAAAACTGTTTTCCATACTGCTGTTTCAAGGTTCAGTCAGAAAGGAGAGGTAGAGAGAAAAAGTAGATAAATTCATTTCACAGACTCTTAGAGATTAAGATAAGTAAATTTTAACAACTACATTAAATGTGTCCTGAAGTCAATACTGTAAATGAACTGATCACATGAAGTCCTTCTGAAACAAAACACAGACTGCGTGTCTATTTACGCACAAGCCGTCTATGAAGAGAAAAAGATATAGAAAAGGAATGAAAATTTCTATTGTCACTGAAAAATCATCTGTATCAATCTGTGTAAATTAAAGTGAAATTTAAGATATCCTTAACATACAGGAAAATACCGCCATCAATTCCGTTTTCTTCTAATTCAGTTGTTCATGTAGAAGAATAAAATTCCACCCACTATATAAAGTCAGGTCCAATAGTAAGTGGTAAAAAAGTTAATGTATACTTAGTAATAACAAGTATTACAGCAGACAAATAAAGTGTTAACCTAAAGGACAAACTGCATTTGCTGTATGACATAGAGGGTTGTATGGAAAGGCATGCGGACAGGTGTGTGCAGTGACATACCCCTTGTGTCTGTAGGGACAGAGGTGTGATACGCCGCTTTTCCCACTCGTTTGGGCGTGGTTCGGGAGTGGATTCCATGAAATTGCGCTTGAGCTCACTAATGCTAGCCTGGTGTTTCAGTAAGTCGTCCTGGGTCTTATCCAGGTCCTAGCAACCCGCAACATAAAACAAAGTAGGACAAAACACGACAACAAAAGCAAACTTAACGGGAAAAAAAAAAAAAAAAAAGAAGAAACAAAAGCAACCAAACCAAGGAAAGTGCCTTGTGTCTGAAAAGGTGACCTTCTTTGGACTGCCTCAAAATAAAAAATTTAAGGCTGTAAGGGACCAAGATCTTTTGGTTTTGTTGTTGTAGTGAAGATCTACTCATACACTGTTTCTTCCATATTTTAAAGCAAAGGAAAATAATGCTGCACATGGTTATTTAGCAGAGAGCTACTTTCATCCAAAACATGACATTACTAGCCCTTTGAAACGATAATAATTTCCAGGAGCTGTTTGCTTTCACCTAAAATTTGTAAGCACAGAAGCAAATGTTTCAGGATACTGCACAGCTCACATAAGTGAAGGTAGCTGTAAGAAAGAACAGTTTAACCCAGGGAGCATAAAAATGGATCTTTCTTTATATTATGAGCTCCATGAAAAATATTTACATCTGTGAACACAATGCTACACAGCCAAATATGCAAGCAGCTAACACCTGCTTAGCTTCAGAGGGGCGACTCATTGTGCCTCTCCTGTAGGCTTAAACTTACTGGAAGAGTCAGATTTAAAGACTTAAAACCTGTTACCTGCCAATTCTACATTTAAGAACCTGACAGCAGACAGACACAAGTAGGAATCGTTTTCGTGCATGCCAGTATCAAAAAAAAAGATCTCTCTAAATTGCACCTCAATAAACCAGTGCCAAAGGGTACACCACAGCATGAATACCAAATTAGATTTTGTCATGACCCATTGAGGCCAAACTGCAGCGCCTTGGATCAAATAACTACAAGGTATTCTTTCACTTTGTACCAGCTACAGGGCAGAGGTAATGTTCAGGAGCTGTGCCAAAATGTAACTCCTCTAGTAACCAGAAAAAGATATATATGCTTAGCTTTCTTGGGAATTCATTGTCTTCTAAATACAGTGGCTGGACTTTGGTGGGAAAAGAAGATTTCACCCTGCTTTCACAATTTGTCCTCCTTCCACCATTCCAGGTCTCGAGAAAAGCTTATGCTCAATCTAACACAAGAATATTTTTTTCAGTAGTATTCTGTATTTATATTCAAGTTTAAGCCTCAGATCCATTTTTAGTAAAGAACTAAAAGACTGAAGATTAAAATGAAATATTATCAATGCAGACATAATTAGTAGGGAAGTTTTGTCAAAAGAATGTCATCAGAAATAATAATGTAGGTAAAGAATCTGGATTTTTTTACAAAGATTTTAAATACTTTTTAGCAGAGTGTTCTGAAATTTACCATATAGGTTAGCATTTTTATTGTCAGTGATCACAATGCAAAGATGCTTCACATTAAGTCATGAAAAATCCAACCCCCAAACTCATCAGTTTCTAATTTCTTTTCACTTGCATGTTCAGCACCAGTAAGGGTTTGGTGCTGCACATCTATTTCCTAACCCTGTGGGTAAGCCTGCATGCAGTTTGAACATTTGAACCTCTCCCCTTCTGGCAACTCAGTGTAGTCACAGGACCACTTTTCATCCTGGACTAACAAACAAGATATTAAATATGTCCCCCTAAAGTTTGTATTTCCTGAGTGAAGTGAAATCTTATGCCAAAGGCATTCTATTGTACAACTGAAGCTTGTAACAATCATGTCATTATTTTCAGACCTGTCTTGGCTTGACACAAGGCACATTTCTTGGACTTGATCAAAGCACAGTTACGCAATGCACACTTTCAGTGCTTTAGTAAGTTATACACAAGCAAAGCTTCAATAGTGATCAAAAGCTGCAAAAAGCCATAAAACATTAGTTGGGTTACTGCGATCCACACATCTCCTTATTACTGAACAAAACCAATGATTTTTAAAAAAACCAGTTTTTGTGACAAAGGGAATTATTTATAGCCCCATCTGGATGAATAAAATAAAGACAGCAGTAGGATTTTCTAAAACACCTTCAGATATTAGCTTAGGTTATTAACCACAAGTTAAATGATACTGATTATAACTACAGACAGTCTCTGCTAAATAATTGAGATTAGCAATCTATATGAAAATTCTTATTAAAAAATCTCTATTTCAGTGACAAAGCACTACACATGAACAAACTGTTCCAAGCTCTTTGCTGTTGCTCATCGTCAATGAAAACCAACATTCAAGAAGCAAAATTTACTTCCATTTGAAAAGGAAAAAATAAAGCAAATATTTCAGAAGATATCCAAACATTCCCTTTGAATATCTGATCCTTGCATCATTTCTCAATGCTCCTAAACCCAGTGTCAGAACCAGAATTAGTTTTCTTTACTTCTACTGCTTGCTCCTTACTAATTCTATTTATTCCGCTAATGTGTTTGGTGAAGGTTGATTAAACTGGCAAAAGCTAGAAACCCTGCTCAACAGAAGATGCAAACACTGAGGTGCAATGTGCAAAAATCGACTTAGAATTATGAATTGCACCCATGTGTTTGCTTTATCTAAATAGGGCTATTATTCCCAGTTGCCACCTTGAAAACATTTAGCAAAAAATACACTAATTGACATTCAGCATTCAAGCTGAGGGCTGGTTGTGGGTTTTTTGCATTTGTTTGTTTTTTATTTAAACTCAGAAACTAGAATGATAACATGCAACATTTCCAAGCTGGTTTTCCCCATGCACTTCATGCACTGTGTCCGTAACAGCCTGCAAGTGACCCCCCCATCCCATGCAGCCTGGCAGCCCGTGAGAATGGAGAGTATTTTTTGTATTATATACAAACCTCCAACATTAAATTGCTATGTCTGACATAAATATTTTCCCCGTCTACTCTCAAGGAACTGATCTGTGAAATTGAGCCACATAAACAAAAAAAACAAAAACAAAACAAAACATAAAGAACATATAATGGACCAGCAAGAAAATAAAAAAGGACCCTTACAATCAGGCAGTTAAATAAAAGAAATAAAATGGTGAGGTGAAAAGGCACTATTCAGACAAAACCCACAGAAAATTTAGGGTGCTAACAAGGCAGGCAGCCACAGCCAGGTTCAATTGTAAAAGAACAACCAAGCACCTTCTGCTGTGCTTCCTCCTCTTCGTGTTCCACCTGTGTGAGCGCATGACAAATTATCAAGAAAAGGAAGTGTTAACATTGGCTTACAGACTAACACAGAGGCTTCATCTCTTTGTAAATGCTGCAAAGCGTGCTGGATTTTACAGACCTTTACTTTTTCGGCCCCAGATGTTGAAATTAAGCGACTTGGGTCTTCTTGCACCTACATTGTTGTAGAATGGCTGAAGTAATTTTTGGCATAAGTGGCATGAAAAATGGAAGTTTCACAGTGTCCCTTTCTTGCTGTACTTTTTATTGTTTCCCAGGTGAAAATTTAAGAATGAGCAACAAAGAAAAATGATATGCATAATTTCTATGGTAAGTGACTTAAATTCTGCAAGAAGTTGATGGGAAAATGGGATCTAATCCAGGAGTTCTTTTGGGAAAAGAGTCTAGGGTTCAAGTCAAACACTTAAACACTGTATTTACCAACTGCCCTAAATTTTAGGAATGTTGTTGTCTTGGGATGAACTATTTGCACACACACCCCCCCTTTTTAGGTGAATATATTTATTCCTAAACTGCAATGCATTCTGTTGGAAATGAAATGTTCATATCTTATCTCCAAGTATTCTGAATGCCTTAAGGAACATCATTCTTTGAAAAGGGAACCACTTCCTGGTTGTCTTTCCACAAGTACAAGTATCAACTGGTAATCTTAGGAAAAGATGCATTTACAAGTCAACACACTGCAAGTTCATAAATTTGAAGAGGGATTTACTGTTCATACTGTTGCATTTTGGACTCTGTGTGAATGCACATATGATGTGGTACATATCGCATTTTTATTAATTCCTGACTTATGTGGGGTTCTATTTTATGTAAGTATGTTACAAATCATGGATTGAATTCCGCTACAGAAAAATTGGGAAAATCCTAAAGTCATGTTTTTTGTTATTTTATACTTAGGCTGGTATTATAATGGCATCACGTCATATTTAGCATGTCTTTAACATGTACATTGGTTTAGCAAACCTTGTTAAATGTAACATTAAACAGATCCTCCTCCTTTTTGATTCTACAATAATTGGTTTAATATTTTCTTTGAGCATCAAAATAGAAGACCTTTTTCTAGTGGTATTGCTGTAACATGTGCAGCAGACATAAGGAAAGGAGGCATTTTGTCAGCCACTCCAGATGATCAGAGCAACATACTAGCGTGACTGAGGCTTCTGTACAGCAATTTTAGCAGCGTATTCCAAAGAATGTTCCGACTTCAGTGATACAGTCTGACACAACCTGCAGTCCTGGCTAATGAATGAAATCAGTCTCAACTGCTGCAAAGGATGAATCAAAGCATGTAAAAAAAGTGCCTTGGACAGACTCAGCTTTGCACACATCCTTGTAGAGCTGAAACATCTGAAATCTGGAATAACAAAACACTGATTTTAAAGTATTCACAGTTTTCTGAATTCAGCTTTTAGGAATTTCATGTTTCAGATCTAAACAGAACTTCAGAAATGTGCATTCCGGTCAATGCATGCAGGAGACAGGCATTTTAAGACCAATTGACAGTGCAAATAGAACTTGCAAATAGTATCAAATAACATCTATTGTTACACAGAGCACTTTCAGTATTCAGATTTATGCGCTCGTTAACATTTTGAACTACAATGCAAGTCCACCTGCAGTTCAGTATCTGTGGAATTCAATGAAATTATGCATGCTGTAGGAAATTAGGCAGAAAAACGATGAGCTATCTATTGACTAAAGATCCCACAATGGCAATTTTTCACAAATGAGAAATGCTAAAAAGATACAGATACATATGCATTTGTGTATTTATATATATATATTTACAGGCATGTACACAGACACACCTCTAACTAGGAAGTGTGCAAAACTGAGCAAGCCTCGTGAGAGCAAGCATAAATGCAATGTGCAAGTGTCAACATTTAAGCAGCAAAATTACACACCTCCTCTTCCTCTGCTTTGTCATTCAGGTCATTGCCATTAGAGCTACTAAAGGAAGTCACCTTAGGCTCCAGGTAGCAGAGGGACAGAGCGAGAGGAAGGGAAAATGTGAGTGAAAAAGGAATAGACTGGAAAGCAGACAGAAGCAGGACAAAGATAAGGAGAAAAGAGGGGATGAAGGAAGGAGAGGTAATAGGAATATAGTGCTGAAGGCCAGGTGGGAGGAAAGAAATGCAAACATCAGGAAGGCTAGGAAAAGTAATATAGCCATCCTCATCAAGCAGCGAACGGAAACTAAAAGAAAGGCATTTGAAGAAGCTGAATGAGACACACAGCTCAGTGCTTTTGTAGTCATTTGTATGGATTCTTCCCTCAATGGCAGGGGAGCCTCGACTAGCTAGGGGTCTCATAGATTCAAAGGTATTACTTGGTGAAGCTGTTCTGGTTTCATTATGATCTGATGTTTGTTCCATGGAATTGCACTCTGAAATGTCTGGAATGGTAAGGAGGGGCTCTTCAAAGGGATCTTCCTCTGAAATATCTGAAAGCATGTCGATCTCGGGGACAGGTGACAAGTTTGTGAGATAGGATGACACAGAATGGATGGGCAGTGATGACGGGTGTACGTGAGTGACTGGAAGAAAAAAATTCTGTGCACAGTGGAAAATGAAAGCACAACAAAAATGCAAGTTTGAAGGCACATGAAGAGGGGAAAAAAAAGAAATTATTAGTTAGTGAAAATTTTTACTTAGAAGAAGGGATAGCTTTACTAACGCAATAGAAATAGAAATAAAAATCCCGCTGTGTTTTACAAGCAGCCAACTTGTTTACTTCTGTGGATTATGAAAGGAACCCATTACGAATGTTTTGTTCTCAGGCTGTAAAGAACCGTGCACTTTTGAACTGTAATAGTCACTTAAAACAGATGGAAGCTGACAGACATTCAAAGCTTTGGCAGAAAGGTCAGAGGACAGTGCAGTACACGAAAGACAAGCTGGCACTTCTTGAGTTTATAACTGTTTTCTCTAAGACTTAAAGAGAACCAGAAAGGAAAAGAAGCATTTGCACTAGGGGGAAAAAAAAAAAAAAAAAAGCTGTTCACAGAATCAGCATGTGTAACAAAACCTTACTGAACAGCTTCCTGGAACAACTTCCTGAAGTACTGCTTTCCCCTCCACCACTGTTTTGGTTAAAATATTGAAAGATACACCACTTTGAAAACAAGGGAGAATCACCATTTTGCCAAGTCTGAAGGCAAAACGTAGTAATTTATTTTACCATTCCTCTACCATAAAGAAACTGTGTGTGCATTTTTTCTCATCTAATTCAAAATTATTTCAACTTGCCAGCAAACAAAAAAAATATAACTGTGGTATTTGTTCTCTTCCTACATTTGAATGCAGTGGCAACATATAAACTGCACAGAGAAACTCAGCAGTCTCACTAAGAATAAAACGGGTAACTAACTTGCAAAAATGCTTGAGGACAAAATTACTCTTTAAAAATTAAACTAAGTTCTGGAGAGTTGCTGAAATAGAAATGATCTCCAAGAAAGAAAGAGCAACAGATTTTAGCTGGCACTTTGGGAGGAAATTTTTACATCAAATCATAGAAAATATAAATTAATTTTTTTGACCTATTTCCCCAGTAGCTCAAACAAACAAGACAAGCAAATGTTTGCAACAGGAACAGATCACAGTACTTAACTTTTCACAGATATCTATACCTTAGCCAACACACAAGTTTTTAAAGGATGAAATAATTCTGCAATGGCTACTAAAACAAAATTGTTACCTATGGTAATTAAACTCAATCATAATATGCCCAACTTTGTAGAGTGTACACAACCATGTTATATTATTTTTATTCAAGTCTAAACAAACTAAGGAAGTGAATAAAACATGATTTACCCTTTGAAACACTTTTTCAAGAAGTCATGCAAGCTTACTGCGAATTTAAATTAGATTTATAGCAATAAAAGAAACTCTAGGTCAGTGCCATTTAGAAGTTTGTATTCTCTTTTGCTTACATACACTTCCATTAACTTAAACGCACAGAAAGCACTTGACAATTTTCCTTTAATATTTTAATATAATGTTGTGTATGATGCTCAGAACTGACAGGCACTAAATAACCACACGTGGACACACACCACATGAACAAATAATTTTGGTGTGGAAGTCAGACATACCTTTCCATCCTGAGTCAATTCTAACTGTGGAGTTTTGAGTGGGCTTTCATCTTCTTCTCCGCCACCTTCTTTTAACTTGGCCTGACCAGCAGCTTCACGATCAATGATTTTATCTCCGGCAGCCTGCCCTCCAGTCGCAGAGAAGTCTCTTAGAAGACTTTGGTCTGAAATACCCATGGGAGCTATTAGAGAACAAAATAATTTTGGTTAATTTGGGTAAGCTGAAACATTTTGGTTTTAAATCTTCTTAAGAAAAGTATTTTATGATGATATCAGCAATGATCAATACAGGCTAGTTACTGGGTGATACAGTATTTTTCATCTTCTTGGCTTTACAAAAAGTCTGTGGTTCCCATTGCACTGATATGAACAGCAATGCGCTCTTGTCATAAAACTTGCACTTATTATGCATGGAAAAAGCCCTCACAGTATCAGACAAGTATTTATGAATTTCTTGATTAGTCTCGGAAGATAAATTGAAGGTATTGTTCTTTCGACTGTGTAAATCACCATTAAAAAAAAGAGAGAGAATATTTAAAGAGGATTTTGTGGAAATTCACTGTTTGAGAGGACTACTTTAATGCAATCTAGAAATAGCTACGCATATAATTGTCACCATATTTTTCACTGGAACCTTATCAAAACTGCACAAACAGCTCAGTGAAAGTAAGAACTTTCCTCCCTATATGCTTGCAAAAAATGGAAGGGGGAAATACTAAGTATGTACACTTGAATATAGTCAAAGCACAAGAGTGTGAAAGGCCTTAAATGTTTTTCCTCTTACTTGATTCAGCATAACAGTATTAATGAGCAAGACGGCTCTTTTTTTGAATCATGATGACTGGCTTAGTCAAAGTAGTAGTAATGAAATAGAGGAGAATTCATTAAATGAAGGAGTTTTAATAAATACAACTTTGATACAAACTTAATTTGTTTAGTAATGTTCTGTTATACTTCCATATGCCTTTGCTTTACAAAGCCAAAGTGCAGAAAGTTGAGAGGAAGAGGTGTTTCTTGGAGTACCTTTGAGGGATATCCTCTTTTGAAAAGTCTAAGCCTCATCCCAGAGACTCCCTTAAGACGCTAAGAAGCCAAGCCCAGCTAATGGGAAATATGGCATTTGGGATGTAAGGCTTTTGGGGGGCCTCTATACTGCAACCTAAACTTCTGCTCCCTTCTTAGGTGGCAAATAGAGCATTTCTTGGTTATACGTCCCTCAGGTTCCACAAGTAAGTTTTGATAAGTCAGAGTAACTTAGGCTGGAAGGAGCATCCAGGTCAAATTAGACCTGGTTGCTCAAGGGCTCATCCAGTTGAGTTTTAAGCACCTCCAAAGTCTTTTTAAACAAGCAAAAATTTGTTACTTGTAACCGAAATTTGCTGTGTCTCACCTTGCAGGCACATCCCAGTGCCCTATCACCAGGCACCTCTGAGAAACACATGGCTCTGTTTTTTCAATAGGTTTCCTGTCAGTAGCTGTAGACAGCAATACCTCACTAAAGCCTTCTCCTTTTAAAGCTTAAGGACCACAGTTCCTTCAGCCTCTCCTCATATATCACAGGCCCCCAGCCCTCTGACCAGCTTGGTGGTCCTTAACTGGGCTCGTTGTAATATGTCACTGCCCATCTAGTACTGTGGAGCCCAAAGATGAAAGCAGTATTTCAGGCATGGTCTTCAGAAGGTACTGAATAGAGAGGAACAGCAATTTCTTCTGATGTGCCAGCTACACTCTTGCTAATACAGCCCAGGATACAGACGGCCTTCTTTGCTGTAAGGGCACTCTCATGTTGACTCATGTTCAACCTGTTCCACTGGAGTCCGCAGATCCTTTTGTGCAAAGCTGCTTTCAGAATGTTTCATCGTGCTCAAAATTTTGACCCTGATGCTTCTGTAAGAATGAAAGTTAGGGCCTGAACACACATGCATGCATGCCTGTATTCTATAGATGATGCACAAGGGATGCCAGAGAGGCTTGATTATACAACCGTTGAGAGTAGTGAAGAATTCAAATTGTTTCTAACCAAAAGAAGAAGAGGAACAAAACCAGATTCAGTAACACTGATTTGGTGATGGGTTTTTTGGTTGTCACAAGAAGTCATCACATGCTATACCAGTGCAAGCAGTTTTGCCTCATGTTTTTACTTCAGTTCTCGGAAGGTAAGATTTGGTAGGCTTCCCAAGCAAGTGTCATTGTTCATTTGTCATGGTATAGAAGAATGAATACTTGCAGAAGTAAAATTCTTCTAAGTAGAAGATTTTTTAAGAAAATAAGATAAAGTTGACAGTTCAATTGTAGCTAAACTCACATCACTGTCATAGTTCACTTTTATTCCAGTGAAGTTGTGCATGCCTGAATCTAAGTCAAGCTTCATGTTATTTTGCTGAAGTGTTTTTCTATTATATGTTATTGCAGAAGTGATTTTCTATTATATGTATTGCAGAAGTTAGACATGTGCTTTTACATCTCTCACACATAGTGCTGCTACCCCTGTCTTTGGAAAGAATGCCTGTTTCCAGTAAAGGAAACCAGAAGGTATTTCTGCTCAAAAAGACCAAACACCAGTAATGACAAAAAGAAACTTTAGCTACTCAAAATCAACATAAAAATTGTCAACTAAACACTGAAGTACTGAATAAATATACTAGGATAGCAATATACTGAACAAAATGATGGAAAACTATAAGAAACGACACGTTCAGCCTTTTCTGTTTAGAGATGCTCAGGCCAACCCAGATCCCAAAAGATGCCACTGACCAAACAATTCTATTAAGAGCCTATGGTGTGTGCCTATCCCTTAAAAAAGGAATGAGTAGTGTACACAGATTCAACACACCCAATAAAGAATTCTCCATATATTCACAGCAGTGCCATACCATTTAGGCAGTGACTGAACTTAATGTTTAGGTCACCTAATACTGACAAGTACCTAAAGTGGCTTTGGAAACTGAAATTCATAAATTTGTCAAATGACCTTCTGGCCACCCATAATGTTAATGTTTCCAAACGTTGGTCAGCTCAGAGTGACAATGCATAATGTAATCATAACACTGAAAAAATAAGTCATATTTCATACCTCCATCAAGGCTTCTGGAAACACGTTTGCTGGAAGAGCGTTCGAAGTACGGAGCTGGTCTGTCTATGAGGTTGCTGGCCTGTCGTGTCTGTGCCTGCGTACGGCCGCTGTAGCGGAACTTGGAACCCAAGGTCAGGAACTTCGCTTTTGGAGGCTGTTCTGGTGATACAAGTCTAAGTAGTAAATATGAGGAAAGTCAGTTTAAAAGGCTTTATTTTAGCTATTTAATGAGGCAATTTGAAGCTACTTATTGTACTTCAACTTCAGTTCACAGTGCATAATTTGTGCTCTCCAAGAAAGGATTCTACTGTAAGCTCTGCAAAGACCTTCTAAAACAACGCATGTTATTTATTGCTTGCAGTTGGAGTTGAAGTGATGCTGATAACCATCACATTTTTCCACAGTATGACTAAGCATCTGGGATTCCTATCTTTTGGTTCTATCTTGGTTAAATTTTAATTCTTTGTAGAAAGCTGAGGTCATTATAGGTCCATGTAGAATACCTCTCAGATCTCTCCTTAGAATGTTTCTTGCAGTAAAAACTATATATTCCACTTCCACTGCCTTTCCTATATTCTGAGGTACCAATATGGCAGCTGCTGTTCCTCAAAGTTAGGGGATGGTGTCTCAACCCTGTATAGAAGGGAGTATCAAGTGAAAAAATATTGAGAAGGCTGGAGAGTTGTTACCCAACAGCAACAAGTTTAACAGTCTACATTCAGACTCTAGTTTCTTTACAATGTCACTTATAAATTTATATAGGTTGATGTTCACTGGCTATAAGGAGTGGGGGAAAGAAGCATATTGTGAAAAGGGTGAAAAAGAGTCAGTTACATGTACTGCTAATGCTGGGTATATATGTTTGTACTGTCGGTGTTGGAGTTGTTGTCAGAAAGTCCAGATACCAACGTGGCAGAATTTGCTGTAAGAAATTCTGTTTTCTTCACAGAAAGAATGGCTGGGCATTGGAATGGGCTACCCAGGGAGGTGGTGGAGTCACTGTCCCTGGAGGTGTTTAAAAAAAGACTGGATGTGGCATTTAGTGCCATGGTTTAGTTGATAACATGGTGTTAGGTCATAGGTTAGACCTGATGATCTCCAAGGTCTTTTCCAATCTGGTTGACTGTGTACCACCAGGTTTTGATATCATGTGAGTTTGAAGACAGGTCCCCTCTACATCCCTGAATTTCCTTCAGTATAAGGACTTCAAAGTTCATATTCATCTAACCCCTATCGCTTGTACTTTATATTTGAAATCTGACCATCAAGTGCAACAGAGGGTACGGTTTGTTCCACTGCCATCCTTGCTGATAAGGCAAACAGTCATCACTGCAAGAACTCTTCCCAGTCCTTGCTTCTCTGGAAAGGCCTTTGATGTTGTTTCCTGGATCAATGTAATGCTTCAAATTCATGCTCACCCATCATGGCCTACTCTCTCTGTATGAAACTATCAGATTATTGCAGACAAAGCTTCTTGATTTGAGAATCTGCAAAGAATGAGTAGCTCACTGAACATCAACTTCTTTGAAGCTGAGCCAACAATTCATGTGCCCTTTTTACTGAGGATGGCACAGATGGGCAAGCAAGAGTTCAAACTGTGCTGAACTTATTCTCCTCTTTTGAAGTATTTGCACAGAATTATCTGTGTCAGCAGAACCCAATCCAATGTGTGTTAAGACAGTATCCAATACTGGGTTCTGAAGACTACAACAGTCATTCTAAAGGGATTTCAACAAAACTGAAGAATTTTCAGATACCTAGCAAACAGAACAGTGAGCTAGTGTGGTGAGCTGACCCTGGCTGGATATCAGAGTCCCACCAAAGACACTCCCCTATCTCAGCTTTACAAAAGAGAGAAAAAGATGTATCAAGCAGCTTATGGGTGAGATAAGGACAGGTAGACATCATTCACCAATTGCTCTCATGAGCAAAACAGACTAGACTTGGGGACAAATTAATTTAATTTCTTATCAATCAAATCAGAGTAGGATAACGAGAAGCAAACCTAAATCTTAAAAACACCTTCCCCCATTTTCCCTAAGAGGGGATGTTTGTGGCTGTATCAGGGCACTAGCCAGAAGCATCCAATCCCCCATGCCTAAGATGCATATGCATGCACCTGAATCTTAATCTGTTCCAACATTTATAAAGAAAACAATTCAAGACAAACTAATGCACCCTTCTGCACTAAGGCCACTTATGTAATAAAATTGTAAGTATCTGGAGTTTCACTTTCATTGCTTCTATAAAACAGTCTTTCTCCCCATTATTTCCAAGAGAGAGTGCATTATGTACTAAGAGGAAGAAGGCTAAAAGGGTTTTTCCAAGGTTCCTTCTGTTCTTGATTTTCCAGTCTTGGCAAGGCTGCAGCATTAACTGCCATTTTTATCTTCCACCCTGCTGAGATAAACTTTTAATCTTTTAATGTGGAAAAAACAAGAGAACTAATTACTTCCTGATTAAGGGCATTTGAATGGATTTTTGTATTGCAGGCTTAATTACACAAAATAACTGAAAACTATGCTTTTACCACTTTAAGACATTCTGGGGAGATGCTGAAACAATCACGAAAATTTCAAATAAAACCTCATAAAGTGGAAATATAAGCAGGTTTCTGCAGACACTGGTTAAGATCCAGAGTTGCCAACTAAACTTAACCTCAAAATTTTAATGTAGATCTATAGTCTGACTGTATTTTAAAAGTAGATTGCTGCTCTTTGAAAATGTTACTGGAATCCTCTAAGTTTGAGCTGATAACAAGTGAATACAATGCCCTTTGGTTGTCATTTTCAATACAGTTCATTACAATTTTTATAAATAACTTCATATACTGGCTGAATTTCCTCTACATTATAGGAAAATGGATCTTAATGGAATTATTTGAGACAAACTGAAACATTACATAAAACAACACAAGGAATCTTACCATGTTACATAGGGCATGCTAAGAGATTTGGAAGCTAAAAATATACATCTAAACTGTATACAATTTACTGCAGCATCATACACAAGCTTTACACATGCTCTGAATGAGCTACAGTCTCTTGGACTGTAGCAATTGCTTTCTGCTTTTTATCTTTGAAGGAAAATAGAGCTGGCTTTATTTTACTGTTTTTTGATCAGGATGAGAGGTTCTGAGGATTTTCTCTCTGATGACATCAGTGGAGTATATGGATTTACAGAATGGTTCAAGTGTTTGTTACATAATTCTTGTTATAATGTCATTCCTGGTTAGGAAAAGCCACTTCTGATTAGAACAAAATCCAATTATTTTTATTATGTCAGAATTTCTGTAGTAAGATTATCTCTTACCTATTAATGCTCCTGCAAGCTTTCAGACTTGCAAATGGTAGCTGTCAGTTTAGGATTTTTGACTTCCATAAGATCTGCTTTTTCCTTATTCAGGTCTATTTTATTACTATAAAACTGGGAAATACAGCTTACCAACAAAGCAAATCACTGCATGTGTTATTTGAAGAGTATTAATAAACTTTTCACTGTGAACAGAAGTGCATGCTTTTTGTGGTAATAGACACCACCAGCCAAAGCAGACTTCAAATTTTCAAGAAGAATACAATGCTGGACTGTGTTAATAAATGAATTCTATCAACATGAAAAAAAATCTCTGATCAGGATTTAAGAATGAAGTAATTCTAAATTAAGCATGTGGAGACTGCTTTGTGCTGGGATTTGCCAATCTCAGCAAAAGTTCCACCTTTACATTCAAGAACACGCTACATTCAATGAAAATCTGAATACTGAAAACCATCCAATGAGACAGTTCCAGTAATCATCTGCTTAAGTCTCCTGGTCCCTAAGTTCTCAGAAGTTCTCTGTCTAGCAAGTATATTTAGCAACAGGATTGTATTTACCTTAAAACACAAATGGTTTTTTTCAAAGCAAACAGGCTACTGAAGGAGAAAGCTTACCATTTACTAGGTAAATGTAAGTACTAGGTACTGTACTTTGAAGAAAAAACTCAGATTCAATGCCTATCTGATTCATAGGAGATTCAGCCTCAATCTGTGACTCCCAGGCTGCATGGGGCTGTCAGAGACTGAAAATAGTTCATGCCTCAAACATTGATATAAAGTTTTGCTCATTATAAAAGCTACAACCGAAGAAGCTTCCCTGAAGAGTGGGACTTTGAACTGAAACTCAAACTGCTGATTAGATAAAGGGAAACCCATTGTTCAGTCATCTCAGGCCGAGGGAAAGGTATGCATGTCCCTGGTTGAGTTCGGGGTGGGGGGAGAGCACAGCTCACGGAAGCCAGGTTTACGCAGACTTCCCCCAACCGAGGGGGGAAGAGGAGGTTTTGGGTGCATGCTGTAACCTCTGGCGAGAGGCAGTAAACGCCCATCTTCTGATTACACAAACTGGCCCAGCTGTGGAACCCCCAACCCCACAAACCACATCCACAAGACAGTCATGTGAGAGGCTTGACCCCACTCCCCCAGGGGGACATGGCCGGACATGCCTGCCTGGCCTGAGCATATATATCCATTGGATTCTACATTTTGTTGGGGGACCTACACCACCAGGACCTGCTGAAGAGGATCATCGAGGCACCAGTGGGACCCACGGAGCGGTCTGTCCACTGTTTATTCTGTCTCCGTCACTCTTCGTCCCCCCCACCTATTTTCTACCTCTTTCTTTCTCTCTCTCTCCCTCTCTCTCATATCTACCATCAAATAAAACCCTTCCTATTGTCACTGGCATATGGTCTCGTTTGCACCTTAATTCGGAATTTCCAAAGAACCTTAATAACAATTGGATCATAACAGGGGCACATGCACTCCCTCAAGGAATGTGTGTTATTATAAAAATCAAACAATCATTTTTTCAAAATCCTTTTCAGTGGAGGAAGTAGACAGAGGAACAACTCCATGGCCTATTGTTAAGGTGCTCATTTACAAATAGATCATAGTTTCAATGACCAGTTCAGAATTCTATGTTCCTCAATTGCTGGAGAAAAAAATGCAGAGGAGGTTATGGATTATTAAATAAACAAATATTCTGTTTAAAGTGATTCTCTGTTCTTTGAAGAATGATTGTGAACTCAGTCTAGTTCATAGATAAGGAAAAACTCAGCTAGAAGCATTTACACTCAGCAGAATATTCAAGTTAATTGAATGAAGATTACTGTCAAGCCGTAAGAGCTTCTTGTGAAGGTGTACAGTGGCTTTCTAGATGGTCATTCTGAAAAGTCAATCTCTCAGGAAATCTCATGACAAATCACAGAATGGGTCAGGTTGGAAGGAACCACAGTGGGTCATCTGGTCCAATCTCCCTGCTTGAGCAGGGTCATATTAGAGCATGTGGCACAGGATTGAGGCCAGACAGTTCTTGCATACCTCCAGTGCTCCATGACCACTTGTTTAGTTCTATCCTCTTAGCACTCTGAAAGTTTTGATAAAGCAGTTAATTGTACTTGAGACTTCAAGAATTGGCAATTTGGGGTCAATGACTGTCAGGGTATCTTCAGTCTAAGAGGTGTCACTGCAAGGGGTGAAGAAGGGGGAAATGTTCTTTACTTTCCTCCTATCCTTTAAAAGAAAGATATGAGCATACCTTGCAAAGTGGGGGAAGGAGAGAATTATCATTTACCTGAAGAAAGTATGGTGCTCCACACAAACCTTCCATAACCTTTTAGCCGCCCGATGGTTTGGCAGTTTGAACCCAATAGTGCTCTCAAACTGTTCCAGCTGGAAAGAATCCACAAATAAATTAACTCATTTCCTTAAGCTGGCTATTAATAGGTAGAGTTCAGATAGTTCCATTACTGTATCAAGCAGTAACACTCCTGCCATAAGACTTCATAAGACTTTTTAGAAAATACTTCAAAAATATCAGAATTTCCAGCCTTTTATAAGAATTATACTTGGTGGGCTATGTCATGATGGATAAATTCCACGAAGCAATTGTACTGCAGGTTGTGCTTCTCACTTTGCTTGGATTTAATAAAAGTCTGAAATCCATACTGCAGTGTTAAGCTTATATGATTTGTATCACTATATAATAGTTTCTTAGCAAAAATATTTCATCGAAATATCAGTGAATGCAAGAACAATACATCTGCATTCAAAAACTTACTTAACTACAATGTTAGCATTGTAATATTGGTGTTTGGATGTCTCTTTTATTTTATTTATTCATGCAGCAAAAGCCACCTTAAACATTTTACATTATAATCTAAAAAAGCATTACCATATCTGACATTTTGAGGATTTTGTTAAATTTCCAGTTACAAAGGGTTCAAAATGTAACCACACACACATACCGCCCTCAGCAACTCCCAGAAACTTTTAGCAGTAACTGACAGGAAAGTTGAGTCCCCTATTTCCACAGCAGCTAACAGAAAAAGTTATAACATCCTACAGGACAACTCAAGCCTTTGGTTACAGCCACAAACTTTATGTGCTGATATTTAGCAAACATTTATACCCAAAGAGGAAGAGAAGCTGGCTCTCTCCCAGGACTGCAAGTTTGCACAGTCAGAATATGGCCAATGTAACTAGCTTTTTGTGTTAAAAACCCCCATAAAACAACAAGACAGCTTCTATTAAAAAAATAAAAATATATTTTCTTCTTGGTTTGCCTTTACTAATTAAGACAAGTGTTTAATACAATCATTAGAATCTGAAGAGAAAAAAGCACTCATAAGTTCTGCTTGAATCCATCATAAGCTTATGAGGACAACTGTGGAAAAAATGAGGATGTTTTCTTGTTGCTGGACAAAAATGATCTCACAAAAGAAAAAGACTGAAAGGTGCTACTTACTTCTGCTGGCCTGACTTTGATGTAGAAATTACTTCGCTTGTAGGAAATCTTCAGAATTTTTGGCCAAGCAAAGCGGTTGATCCGGAGTCTGTCTTTGTAAATCAGCAGGCCGTTAGCACATACACCCAGCATGATATCCACACCTTCAGAGTCCTACCCGGTATGAGACAATTGCATAAAGATCACTTTAATAACATTCCAAACAAGTAATTACTGCTGACATACCTTGAGGGAATATTGTAACTGGGACATGTTTCATATTCAAACCTGACTCTGACAATGAGATTCTTAAATCAGAAATAGCCAAGTATATTCATTTTATAGGAAAGACTTTGGAGTCTAAGTAATAGTTTTGGCATTCATATGCCACAGTTCTGGGAATTTCTTCAATATTCTAGTAATAGGGACTAAGTTAACAACTTAAAAGCAGGAAAGGTATGGCCAGTGTGCGTGCTAGCAATAATTTCAACAAATACTAAAAGAAGAAAAATGAAAACCAAGCCTGTCCAGCTAAAAGCAGTCAGTGAAAGTCCGAACAAGCTGTGATGAAGGTGGCCTTTTACAGTCATGTACTATTCCAGCAAAGATAGAGGAAGTAATGGATAGGTTTCTGAGCATTCTCTTTCACTGACAGCATTTGATGCAAGTTTTACAGGCTACAAAACTAACCACTCACTGATACACTACACAATACAGCAGATTCTCATGTCCTCCCAACAACAGATCAACTACATCAAATGCCAACACTGTCATTATAGAGTTGCTTCACTGGCATAACAAATAAAACAAAATTAAACAATGTTTCTCCAGTACTTAAAAGTCTTGGTTTTCTTTTCTAAATGCAAGATTAATATGCTTACAATACCTTAAATTTCCTAATGATTTGAGATTCTGGATTTATGAGAGGGAATGGGAGGAGGTTATTAGTTTGTCTTTTGGGGTTTTAACTGAAAAAAAAGAATCCCACTTGAAATGAAAATTTGATTTGACCTACCCTGGGAAGTAAAAAAAGCACCAATATCCTCCCCCAGGACATCCCCCCATATTTTTTTAACTCTCATTTTGAAATTGTGAAAACAATTACATGTTCTTTTCATCTTTACTTTGTTGGCCCTGCATCTCCTCGGCATAAGAAATATGACATTTTAAATGTATTTATCTGCTCTTATGAGTAAAATATTATTTCCAAGAAGCACATATCCATGCACACTTATATATAAAAGAAATTCTTAGGATGTTGGAGTTGTAAACTGAGTAATTATTGTAACCAAGAAATAAAGGTTGATAGCCAAAAATTAAGTGTGTGAGGTTTTTTTGAATAATCTATATATACAATATTTTCTTAATACTTAGCACGTCTATCCTAAAACAAAACCAAACAAACCAAATCCCCAATACCTTGGCATGATGTAAATCCACTCCATACATGGAGAGTCTCTTCGCATTTTCTAGGAACTGGGAATCCGCCTGTGCTGGAGTCAAGCCCCTAAAACCATTGAATAAGCTTTGAGTTTATTAGCAAAAAACTGAGAGTCAAAACTGAGTGGAATCCTGGAATTCAGACTAATACAAAAACCTCAGTTTATAAGGTATCAATAGCATTTTTGCTCTACAGGAAAAGTGTTCTTTCAGAGCATATTATTTTACTTGAGTACAGATTTCCACCTTCACTCTTTCAAAATATTCTATCTGTACGTTACTTAAACTAACGAATATGTTCATATAAAAATACTTTTTCCAAAAGTTCTCTACCAAGACCTTAGTGACACTGCTATTTTCAAACTCAACTTTTTAAACACACCAAAGTAAGAGCTTTTAATGACAGAACTAATGATTTCCAAAGTAATGATAAGTTTACCTCAGCAGTTTTACACATACTCTTAACAGAATTGACATAAATGTGATGAAGCATGATGACTTCATTTAATCCCACTGTACCTGACATACCTGTGTGTTTTGTGTAGCTCAGCCACTTTCTCTTCCATTTCTTGAGTCTGATTGGGTGCAAATTGGAATTCACTGATATAATCACTGCGGTGCTCCTCTGGGTCATGATCACCCAGCTCGGCCTGCAGAGTATATGAACCAAGGAGGGCGTGAGTCACAAAAGAACACGGCAGTCGGCCAGATGCAATATCCTGACGAAGCTGTAGGCACAAGAAATACCTGCAAGACAAAGGAAAGCAGAAAAAAAAACAACCAAAGAGAAAGAAGAGCAAAGAAAGGGTTACCAATGGCAGATATTGAGAAATATGATAGAATTCATCGAGATGCATGTAGTCATTTAAGCGTGTTTTAAAGTGAATGCATTAGTAATGTTACAGCTTATATTATTTGAGCATTATTACCACACAGTAAATTGCACTTGATTTTTGAGAGTCAATATTACTTTCATAAAAAATGTGAAAAGCAGGAAAAATTCTGATTTCCAATATAAATGGAAATATATATATATATCCAATCTAGTTTTAAACAAAAGCTGACTTAGGAACTTGTTCAGTTCACATTGTAGCCTGTAGGTATCTATGGTTTAAAAATATGAGCTATGCATTTCTTTGACATTTCCCTTTGGCTTTAAAACTCTTTCATATCCCTTGCAGTTCACAAGCTAATCACGTCATGTAATACACAAAAGAAATCCAGTTTAATACTGAAATCATAATTACCTTTCTTAAACCCTGTATGTATTAGAATTTAATCTTTCAGGTACTGTATACAGTCATCCACCAAATTTAACAAGTTAACCATCAGCAGACATTTTTAAAGAAGTAAATGGAAAAAAAGTCTTACTAGTGAAACTTAATTCAGATTTAAGATATAACCAAGAAATGCTTTTATGAGTTGAACATGCAATTGAAAAACCAATCAACTTGCTGAAAATTTTCAAATAAAACACACACAGCTTCTTGTAAATGCATTCTGTACTAGAAGTCTTTTATGATGCTACAAATTACTACCTGTAACAATATATTAACTGCATACTTGTGAAGCTGTCTTATTTTGTGCAGAAGACTGATCCAATGCAACATGTAGTAGTAACACATATCCTGCCTCAGCAGGGTCAGCTAACTCCAAACCAAAGTATTTAGGTTTCCTGTAACTCCTGAGAAAAACGAGTCAGTTCCCTGCACTCTATCCCCAGTTACCAGCATTATAATGCTACTTTTTAGGTGCTTAGTATCCAGTGCACTCCAAATATTTTCTATTTAAGGAGTTTGGAAGATAATTATTTTCCGGTTTTATTATGTTTTATGGCTTCATTTAAAGCATATATGTAAACCCACATTTTCATTAATCTAGATTATTACTAAAGTATTTTGAGCTTCGCTCAAGATCCCCATGCCCTCATTTGTTTCATAATAAAGCAGCAGTCTTACAATAAACCACTGGCTTCTTTCACATACAATCACTGCCCAAAATCATACACCCACTTATCATTAAATTCTTCTTGCTCAGGTTTCTTCCAGAAGTTTTCATTTTACCTCTTCAATCTTGTTCCAAAAAGCAGTTGATGTATGTAAGTAAGAATATCTATACTGTACAGTACCCAGAAACTGAAGATGAAATTCTATGTGGCTTTCAAATAAGACTAACAGTATTTTAAAGTTTAAAAGTAGGACCTGTGCATACCTAGTGATGTCTTCAGTCAACTGTGACGGATCAGGGGGATAAAATTTCACATTAAAGGTGAATATCCAAGGTAAACCTAAACATGAGAAATATCTGATTGTTAATCTCAAATAAGTTGAAGTAAGCAAAGAAAATACTTTACTGAAAAATGTTAGACAGTAGAATAAATCTTAATCACTGAAATCTCAATGTTTTTTTCTGTTGATTTATTGCACATTAGAGTAAGAAGCATAGGTCATTTTCATTAGCAGGTAGAAACCCGCAGACATAATGAAAGGTTAGCATGTTAAAAATTATTTTTAAATAATGTTTTACAGTAAGTTACACAAATATCAGAAGATATTTTTAATTTGAAAACTACGATAATATATTAACACTTTTAAGATATTGTGTGTTCAAAGGCACTTGCATTGAATTTGTGTTTATTTCCAACTCCTCCAAGGCTAAGTCTCCTCCTGTCTAAATTTAGTTTGAAAGACTGTACAGTTACTGTGAACATGAGGTATCAAAATGATCTCTGTGTTGTATGTAACAGAAAGATAATAAATTATTTATTGAGAATGTATGGAAGACAAAAATATTAGCCATTCCTACTTTAAAATATTTTTCTGGGAAACACCACATTAAACAACAATAATAGCAGTGATATTTAAGTTCTCATGTGTTAGAATTGTTAATAACACATGCATTTTTTTAAGCAAAAGCATGCTTAAAACTAGATTAATAATTTGGAAAAGTATAAAATGTTGCCTGTAGTCATAGCTTTGTTTTTAAATAATTTTTTAAGAGTTGAAAGCTAAGTCATAGATCAGTAATTAAAATACATTTTCAGAATGTTAGAACTTTGGACAGTAAATTATTTTAGAAATCTGTTACACAGATAAATCATGCTTTGAAAAATGCATCTTTCTACAGCAACACAAAAAGACTGAAATGCCATTTCCAACACAATGCTAGAAAAAAGCACTGACATTGTTATTTAAGGTTACTTTCTTAAAAAAAATCAAACTGTTCTGAAATTCCATATATGCTAAAGGTAAAGAGGTGTGTCAAAATTTCTAATGTCTTCCAACATTTCAAAAATTATTTTGGTTTTTCAGACATGGCTATTCACTGAAGCACTTCAATTTTTGTTTAAGTGTGAACCTCATTCTACCTGGCTGCTGAGCCACTATTTCTTTTTGAGAGCTCAGGGTTTTATTGTATCTTAACATTCCCAGTTATACAGTTTTTGTTAGAAAAATTACAGTTTTGTGTACAAAATAAGGTAGGACCCTTAAATCATTTATCATTTCATCATCTACTGCAATGCAGTGCAAAACAAAATTAAGGCAAAAATACCTTTAAAAAAAAGAAGTCTAGCAGTAATGAATACATACAGCATAACAAACACAGTTAGAGATGGAATAGATTAGCCTACTTTCATCATCTCCCAGGGAATTAGCATAATTTAATGAAAAGATGCTGATATTGAGTAAACCAAACTGATGAATATGAGCAACAGGGCCAAAATATCTGTGCAAAAAGCATTCAAGGAGAGTTGTCATGTTAACAGAGCTGTGGAGAAATGGATGAAGGATGTGTCCTTCCACACAGGTATTAACCAGTCTTCAAGTTTTTCCTGGTCTAAAATTACAGTTAAACTAGTCACATAAGAATTCTTGTTTAACTGCTGCTCTTTCTTGTAAGCATTTCTACAGCTAACTTTCAGAAAGCACTGCAGCCAGGACACCTAGACATGGTTTGAAGAAAAAAAAAGTTGAAAAAACTATATTCTCTATAAAAAGCTAAAAAGTGTATAAGTCCTCTGAGTGTGTAGACTTTGTGAAAAAATTCATATATCTACTCATACTCATTAAATTGCTAATTTATTGAAAAAATATTGAAGTTGACTTTGTACTAACTATTTTCTGGACAGTTGATGACCATGTATTTTACCTGATTACTGGAAGCACATTTATCCCCTAAATATAGACTAGCAAGCTTGTTACAATGTGCACAGTCTATATTTATACTTCTCACTAAAGCATACTTTTTATAGCTGCACATCCAAGGCATGCAATCATAGTTGTCCTCACATAATAATGCACATTATTGCTGGCTCTTTATTGAGCCAAGACAAAAAACAAAAAACAAAAAAACCCCAGATCTGATTTAAAATTGTATTTAGTATTCTGTCCCTGATAAGGCTCTCTATTTTGACATTCAATAGTATGGGCTACAGAAATGTCAAAAATTTTTCTAGCCAGCTTGT
Organism: Falcunculus frontatus; assembly: GCA_013398115.1. Lineage (NCBI taxonomy): Eukaryota > Metazoa > Chordata > Aves > Passeriformes > Falcunculus > Falcunculus frontatus. The sequence continues at coordinate 394,108 of VZRV01003177.1, forward strand.
TACATCAGAAATGCTTCTGTGGCAACTTTAGGCACATTCTTAGAGAAAAAGAATGCAATATAACCACCCAGCTAGCAGCATACAATTAACATGATTCATCCCCTTTAAACTGGGAAATATCAGTGAGGGGGTTTTTCCCAGTAAAGGCTTTTTCTGGCTTTTTTTCATGATCTCTTGTATGTCAGCTTTTGCAAGAAAATTCTTCCCTTGGCAAAGGTACGCAGTTCTCTTCAACAGTAACGATCTATACTCTAGTGTAATCAGCTTAGATCAAAATTAGCTACACTTCTTACAAATATATTGCTGTATACATAAAATAGATGGATATAAAATAAAGTGAACCTGCATAAAGTGACCACCATATTTTGATGCCTGAGCATACCCATACATTTGTTGGCATTAAAATCAGACAGCCAGAGTCGTACATTTAAAATGCAAGCCCCTTCCTAATTAAGTCAAATTTCTCTTAGTACCCCAGCCTATCCTGTCCTCAGAACATCTGAACTCTCTCCACTTCTTGTAAGATACAGAACACAGAATATGTGATGTGGAAGTATTTTTTTCAGTAAAAATACTAACTATGCTGCAGACTAGAAAAAGATTTAATTGACATCATATTACCTTTGGTTTAAACAGATAAATTCTCAAACTGAATTTTGTATAAGGGTGACCAAACACACCCTCTATATAATCTGAGATTTGACTATTTCAAGGTGAGCTGCTATTGCTTGTACCATCACAATATTCTAGCTGAGACTCTCACTTTTGCAAAAGCCTGAATCCACTTGAGATGTAGCAATTTTCAAGAAGATAGTGACAGAAATGTAATTACCTACCTGTCCCTGAAAGAAGTAATTAGAGGTTTTAACACATGCCAGTGGATAGCCAAGTACATGAGTTAAAAAAAGTCAAGAACTCATTTTCCTGAAGAGATCAGGCTGGCTGAAAGCAAACAAGATTTTTGTCACCTTTGTAGCCCTGAGAACAGAGACAGTAATTTGTGGATCATTTGTGGATATTCATTAGCTGAAGTAACATCAGTAATTGCTGAGATCCAACATAATTGCCCAGCCAAAGGCCAACCTGCACAAGCGAGAGATCACACAGAGGGCCCAAGGACTGTGACATAGCAAGAGACAGCCTTCAGAACATGACTTGGGGGAGACTACAGGATTCTTATTTCGTCTTTCCCAGTCACAGGTAGTACAAACATACATGCCCAATGTGCAGAGTATTGGTGTTGCTCACATTTAAGAGAGAGACAAAGATTGTTGTAAATATTATGTTGCAAACTGATGTGTTGAACTACATTTCCAGAAGTGTCACCTTTGTGTGTTCAGATCGATGTATTTGTCCAGATTCACATCTAGCACACTAGTGCTTCAGTTTGTGCCATACAAGACAAAAAGAAATCACAATGTTCAGAGTTGGAAGGGCCCCACAAAGATCAGCAAGTCCAACTCTTAAGTAAATGGCCCACACAGGGGATTGAACCCACAACCTTGGCTTGTTTTTTTTTTTTTAGCACCAGGCTTTATCAAGCTAGGCTAATCTCAGATTCATGAGTTTTGTCATTTCCAATTTTCAAATGGACTAATAGGTTTTACAGGCATCTTAATTTTAATTAGTATTTTTGTACACAGGATTTCCATTCTGGATCCAAAGACAAATATATTTAGAATTAAGCCAGAAAAGAAAAAAAGTCTCATTACTTGGTACTCATGCAGCTGGAGGATTAAATAAGCCTGCAGTACATTCCGATATCTGGAAACTTTAATAGACTAATGATGAGGAACACAACTAACAGCATGCTAATTGCATAGTGGTGTAAGCAAGTGTCATTTTAAAATCCTTAAAATCGTGTTCTTACTTGGCTGTTTGCTTCATTATGCCTATCAACTCTGAAATACTATAGACCAGAAGAAAAATAAAAACAGTCATGATTCCTCACTCAGTAACAGGACTTGCTCTCCAGTATAAAATGTAGGTCTTCATGCTGTATGGAGAATCACATACCCTTAACCCATTTTTTTGTAGTGTATATGATACAGTATTAGAAAGAACTTTGGGTAGTGCATCCAAAAAATTTTCAGGTCAGTTCTTACATTTCAAATTTGTGACACTAACTTGTAGGCTAGGTAGCATGCAAATTGCTACAGGAGACAAAAAGATACCAACATTTGTATCAACAAAGTTGATACAAAAGTATCAACATCCTCCATCTTTTGTCATTTTTTAAAACCAAATAAAACAGCCTTCAGCCTCCATATTTGGACAACTAACTAATAGATTTTCACTGAAGACCTGCAGAAGTTACAATACTAGTAACTTTTCCTTAATTAAAGGTATGGCTGCTACTTGCATATTAGTACATTCACCATTTTAATAGGTCTAGTTTGCTTACACAAGAGCATGTTGCATCAAAAAAATAGTTTCCAAGGATGCTTCTGCAACTTTCATTTCTATACTGAAAATATAAACCACACCTTCCTATTAAGGAATTTCATCAATGGGCAAAGATCTAAAGAAAACTGAATTAACACCACTGTGATTCCTGGAAAAAAATGAGTGTTGCCTTAAAACAGTAAAATTAACAGCAGTAAAGAAACCATCTGTTTGTCATTATAAATAACACACTGCTGTTCTCAATTACAAGTACAGTCAGTTTCTTAGCTTAAATTCTAGTTGTGTAGTAAGTCTAGGCATGTAAATATTATCAACACCCTCTTCTCCCTACCTACATTTCCTATCAGGTACTACCAAAAGGTTTCCATTGAAAACAAAACAACAACAACAACAAAAACCCTGGTTTGGCCACAAATGAGTAAAGCAATGGGAAGAAGTTCAGTAAGGGAAGGGCTGTCTAGCATGTTTTAGTGGCCACTTATTTTGTGCTATGTAGACTCAGGCAGAGTATCACCTAGATTTACTCTCCACACACTCCCCATTTACTACAAAAGCTACCCAGCTAGTGAAGAGCTTTGACAGAGTTTTCTGCAAACAGAGTAAAATAAATTACTCATCGTGTACTGAGTATAGGAAGTAAAAAGGCATTTCAAGCAGATTCAGTCTCAAAAGCACTGTAGTGAAACATTCCAAGATTATGCTCTCTATTCCATCTCCATTCTGAAAATGATGGACATATCAAAAAAGTCAATGGTGGATTGATCAGTATTGAAGAATATACATTTTCTGTAAAACATATTAATTCTCTTTTTGTAGGTTCATATATTTCTGGTGAGTCTTTGAAGTCAGAAAGTCCTATGGCAACAATCCTGACCATCTTTGCATGATCATATTCTCCATCCAATAACCCAAATATCAGCACAAAGCTGAAAAACATCTGCTGTGTCAGGATGCAAAAATATCAACTATTAGTCACACACAACAAGGGAAAATTTTGGGGCAATAATATATTTGATTAGCTTCTAATATAATATAATGATTAACTTCTACAGCATAATGTTGAGTGACTCTCTCTCCCCTAGTTGGACAGGTGATGGAAATAGAAGATTTGCTTTCTGTTTTAAGGCTGAATACATAAATTACTTTAAAGCTGTAAGCAATCAACATCCAGACTACAAAATTTATGAATGATATTTCTGTAAGGAAATAAAAGAAGCATAACATCTGAATACAGAAGTACTTACTTCGAATTTGTCTCTTAATTTCCTTCGAAGAATCAAGCCAGTTCTGAAAAAAAAAAAAAAAGCAATAAACAAACCACAGCCAGCATTTAAAATCCTCAATACCAAAAATATTTTGATATAATCTGTGCAATCTATTAAATAGCTCATAGCATTTCAGTTAGTACTCATATGTGCAAAGAGACTGTTTTGTGACAGATATCATCCAAAAATTTAACTTTGGGAAATGAGACTAAGGAATCTGTATCATATATTCATCAGTAATTCAGACAATCCTGTTTACTAGTTTTACCCATTTATGTTAAAAAACAGGTTGTGTGAGAGACTAGAAACATAAACCTTTTAACTACATTTACTGAGACTTTCCTTCATTGAGTTTGAACCTTTACTTCCCATGGCCAGACACACAGAAGCACATTTATGAAAGAAACACACACGCATACAGCCAGCCTGACAGCAGGTCTTGCAACATTTCAAAGACAGATGTGCAGTGTAGGGAAGAATTAGAAACTGCCTTGTGAGGCCAAGGACAATATCTGCTTTTTCACAAACCACTGCAGGTATCTGCAGTTGTAAAGTCTGAGGGAATACCTCAGTGCCAGCACAAATGTTGCCAAATGCATATTTCTACCAATGTTTCTCACCTAACCCAGCAAAGCAGTGCATACTGGGTAGAATGGGACCCACCTTTTTCAGTCTATGGTACCAAACAAATTCCAGATGCAACATGGTTTCCCAATACAATATTCCTCAGCCTGTACCAAGGGCTTTTGCACCCAAAGTCCAACTTCTTCCAAGAAGACAAAAATGCTAGTCTAGTTTCACAGGTTTGTGAAACTAGAGAATTAGGAGAATGTGGAATTATGTTTTTACAGCAGTGCAACTCTTTAACACAGATCAGCTCTACTGATAGAGAATGTGTCTCATATGAATATGGACCAAAATACCAAGTTCCCTGTTGTACATGAGCTTAGTCCAAGTAGATTTCATCACAAGTGCACCAGGTATTTATTAGATAAATACTATTTAAAAATTAAAAGCAAAACCCCCTTTTTATAATTTATTACAATTGTAATTTTTTTAAAAGACAGTAATTTCACATTTCTTGCTTTAAGAGGTCTGTGACCTATACTTTTCATAGCTACGATAATTTTTCCAGAGAAGGCAAAGTCGTAACATTTTTAAAAAGGAAGAATTATAAAAGCACTTCTCCAAAATCCTGGATACCATTTATAATGCTTAAGTCAGAAAAACTGCTTTCTGTTAGAAGAACCTTGACATGGAAAGGCCTTGGAAGACAACGTAAGTCTTCAAATAATTTTAACTGAGACTCACTTCAGCTACAGTTATCATCCTAGGTCTTCAGTTTTGGCAAGAATTCCATTCTGAAATTACACACAGCCATATTCTTACAACTTCAGTAACTAGAAGTATCTTAAACCCTTACGTTTTAGATATATCATAAAGTAAGTAGAGAATATAGCGTGGAATAACTACAACAGAAAAATAGGATTCCTGAGTACAGTTACTTTCAGTGCTTTATCATTTATCACTACAAAGCAGGAGAAAAAAACATACAATACAGAATAAGCTGCAAGATGGGAAGAATAATCCTTTCTTTACACAAGTTATACAGTTCATTTTCTGATTTTTCCAAGCCTGAAATGAGCTTATTGGAAGCAGACTTTGCCACCAACTTTCATTACTGCTCTGTCAAATAAAATCAGATGCTTATATTCCATTTATAGGCATAATTATAGGGCTGGGGGTTTTTTTGCATCTGTGCCTTTTGTTATGGATAAAAGCAAACACCACAAAAGAATCTACCGTAAATTAGAGCTCTTAATGCAGAATAGACAGGTCTGTCTTTCAAAACAAAAGACAAAGTGTATACACACTACTTTGCTCCAGCGGACAGAAATCTATTTGTTAAATTTGTGAATGGTAAGGTTATAGATGAGACAAAGTAATGTATTGTCAAAGAACAAAATGTTCTCTACCAGTACAAAAGTATTTTGTACAAACCTAGAAAAGCAGCATTTCCAGCTGGCACCTATAAGAGCAGAAGCTTTCTAACACTACTGCAGACCAATTACAGTGTGAATGGGGCATTCACGAACTTTTGAGGGTGCAATGCAGTGAAATCCCTAACTAAACTCTATGCTAATAAATTTAACATTTGCAAAACATGAAAGAAATCATTAATTAATAATTTGGCCTAAATTGTTTTAAAATGTGTATTAAAGCTAACAAAAATAAGTCTGATTGGAAGATACAACCTCTCTCCCAGCTGCACAGAACACGCATGGAGAAGAGTTAATGGGACTCCTCCTCCAATGGTACCCCAATGGTGCATTGGGGAGCAGCTCTAATTCAAGAGAGTGCCTGGCATTCAGTTGCCACATGCCACAGCTGTCGTTGGCTTCAACAGCTGGCTCATAAATGGGTGGCTGTGATGACTGCACAAGAATGGGAAAAACACACCATTCAGCATTTAGTACTGACTGGCCTGGAGGTCAGGGGTTTATGGCATTTTCATCTGAAAAGGCAACAGTCATAACACAGGGAAAAAAAAAAATGCATCAGAAAGAACTGGTACCGAAGTTAGAAAGTAACTCAAACTTACTACAGAGGTGAACGAAAAAGAGGGCCCTAAACCCAGAAAAAGTTCTGAGAATGTAGGAGGTGGGAAAATTTGCTAGGAGAGAGGTTTTTTAAGTTTCTCCAAATAACACTAGGAATGTATTCGTATGAAGAAGACAAAATCCACCAACCATGGTTGTTTAGTCTTCATAACAAATGGGACCAGATTTCTCCAGAAGTTTTTAAATAAAAGCCTGCTGCTGTCCATACTTCAGGTGAGAAGTGATCTATTCTACTTTTGAATAAGGACCCCATTATCAGATATGTCTTGCTTAATTTATGTAAATACCTCTTAATTTATGTAAATACTTATGAGTGTTGCTACAGTACCACCTTCACTATCAATGGATAAGGAATTCAAGGACTCATACACACTGAAAGAGACCTCTGGACATAACTGGTCCAGGTGTGATTCAAGAATCAGTTTTGAATTAGATCAGGTTGCCCATGTTCATATCCAGTCAAGTTTTTCCTCTCCAAGGAAAAAGACATGAAAAAACAGATGGGGTCTTTTTAAAGAGTGGAACTCTTGTTTCTCCATTCAAATGACTGAAGAATACCAAGAAAGACATAGTCCAACTAGAGATACATTAAAAAAAAAGGGGGAGAAAAAAAGACATAACCCTACACCAATCCAGACTTCTCTGCTGAACTTTCAAAAACCTGAGGCTCCCTGTTTTACCTCCCCAGATCTACCCAGGTGGGATATTTTCTAGTATACGTCAAGGATCCCAGGTCTAGTATTAGACCTTTTCTCTCTTGCCAGAGATCAGACTGCTGTTCTATGTTATTTTGTTGCGTATGTACAGTCCAGCTTTTCAACAGTGAGAAGCACAAATAAAGTGACAAGTGAAAATAACAGATAATATTAAGATGATGATATTAGTTAGCAAATCAACAGAGATGTTCTTCATCATTACACCAAAGAAGTTCTTATGTCTAGAAATGTTTTACAAATCAAGAACAAAAATTAGATATCTAAGTAATAATATAACAAGCTCATTTTGTATATGGGGATTTTTAATACAGAGGAATTGAGTATTTTGCTGAATATTGCACAGAAAGCTTTGCAGCAAAGCAAATAACTCTAGAAAACAGCTTTATCTGAATGGAAGTTGTGAGAAATTCAGATTTATTCAGACCATAAAACTACACTTAATTTTTAAAAAAAATAGCTTTAAGAGGAAGGTGACAGAAAAAAGGCAAAAACTTCTCGATGCAGTATGATGCTTCTACTACAAATACAGATTAAAAAGAAATACAACTTTTCCTGCTTCAATTTCTAATTATTCACCTAGGAGGTTTTTTATGATGAAAAAGATGACCACAGGTATATCTTTAGTTCATGGACAAAGCAACAGGCAGCCCAGACCATAATAGTAAATGTTAAGATGCTAGAAAGATAAATTGGGTTTTGGTAATTAATAGAGCACTTGCCACTGACTGATTTAAAATTTTTCTCAGCTGAGCAATCTAGATGTGCTCAACCATCCAACACAGAAGCAAGTGCAAAAGAAGACTGAAGTTGCCAAATGGTATTTAAGAATCCTTTCAATTGTAGTAATCTCAAACGCCATTCATTTGTAAAATCAGCATCCAATACCAGTGATGGAGCAGCTCCAGTCTCTTTACAAATGTCAGAAATTTTCTCTAAGCTTAAAATTAGTAAAAGAGGAACTCAAAGGCCTAGTAGTTACAGACTTATGGGCTAGATTCCCTTCACGTTCATGAACAAAGCATTCTTACACATCTATGAGAAAAGGCAGCAAAATTTACTCAAGTGTTTGCAATAGTAAACATTTAATAGAATACACCTCACTAAACTATTGAAGTGAGTGGCAATGATGAAAAACAAATAAAACCCTCATATAGGCTTACCTTCTGTTCTGAATTCTCATAAAACAACAGCCCAAAATAGTCCTTTTCCAGTAAGTTGAGATGTTCACATACTTTATCAAACAGGACTTGTCCTTTTGCTCTTTTCTGAGAGGTGGGAGGATAGGAAAAGAAGAAAAATAATAAGGAAAAATAAGATAAAAGAGAAAATTAATATCAGTAAATAAGTAAGGTCCTTAATTATAGGTACTGTTATTCGAGGACATTATTCAGGAAACTTTAAAATATCAATAAAGCAGATTATAAAACTATAAGCTTTCTTACAAAGACCGTTCACTGTATTTCAAAGCTATACATATCCTTGACAAAAAGTACAGAAATTTCAATTTTTTTTTCAATACATCAAAAAAACCCAAAACAACAACATAAATACACAAGGAAAATTCAGTATCTAAAAGATCTAAATATTTTGTACTATTAAGTGCTACTAAATAGTCTTAGTTTGCTGAATCTTTATTTTTAAAATAATGGAAGACTTCTTTATTTGAGACAACTTTTTCTATATTATCTTCTAAAAAATAATATAGTTTCTACAGTGTTCATATCTATTAACTTTAGCATTTTTTATCATTTTGGTATATGTCTCAGTGACTTATGAATCACATAAGAATGCACTGAAAAATAAAGTGTGTTATCTTCAAAAGACAAAAAGAACAAGCAGACCACTAAGAGTTGATGCTCAGACCAGCAGAAGTAGCACGCAAGTACAAGCTGAACATATGCAACATGTCTAGTTGTCTATACTGCAGAGGTTTGTTTTGAGAGGCAGAAAATAAGATGGCTGCTTTCTATCTGTGTATTTCTGAAATCTCTCAGTACCCAATAAATTCATTATATGCTCAAAAATAAGAAATCTTCAAGATGTTTATTCTTCCTAAAAATATTATTTGTGGAAGTCAATAACAGAGGAAAAAAACATGAAGGTTTTTTTGAGGCTAGTTTCAGTATCATAGTCTATAACTCTAGAACAGTAATTGAGGACTGATCAAAATTTTAACACACTCTTAGAAAGTGTTTTAAAATGGCCACTTTTAAGCTCACTTGGTGAGCTTAGTATTACTAGAGCTTAAGCTAATGGCAGTCAGTCCTGAAATTTTATCTGTTCTTCTTGTGACATTTCCAGCAGCCTTACAGTACGTAAAGGGGGCTTTAAGAGAGAGGGGAAGGAAAGGGCATATAGCAACAGGACAAGGGGTAATGGCTTTAAACTTAAAGAGTGTAGGTGCAGATTAGATATTAGGAGGAAATCCTTTACTATGAGGGTGGTGAGGCACTAGAACAGGTTGCCCAGTGAAGCTGTGGGTGCCCCATCCCTGGAAGTGTTAAGTCCAGGTTGGATGGGGCTCTGAGCAACGCGATCTGTTGGAAGGTGTCCCGGCCTAAGCAGAGAGTTTAAAATGAGAAGATTTTTAAGGTACCTCCCAAGGCAAACCATTCTATCATTCTGTGATTCTTGTACCTGAAACTGGGAATGTAAACATTCCATATGTCTGTAGTGCCGGTAATGAAAAGCAGGTCCAGGCTCTACTTCTGTGCGCCAGGTTTTAACGAAAAGATTTGTTGTACTGGAGATGGCAGCTGACAGGAGACAAAGATTTAGAGCAGACAGCTCACAACACATGCTCAGGGGTGGAGAGATGAGAAGTTCCTTCCACAGTTCAAATCTGACCATGACTGGCATGCAGTCTCCAGTTTGAACCAACTCCCTCATGACAGCTCTGCTATTTGTGGCATTTATCATTGAAGCCACAACATGGCCTTTTCAGAGGCCTGTCAGCTTATAGGAATTTTTGCATTTGCTTATCCTACAGATTTCAGTAGATGCCACACACCACTGCCATTCTACAGAAATGCCATCGGCTGCCCCTGTGTAGGCCCTGGTGACACTACGGCCATTGTCCCTGCAGACAGTGGCGGAGCACTCCACGTGCCCTGTTCCAGCACTCCTGCAGCTTGGCTCTGCAGCACAGGGTGGTAAAGGCCAAGAGTGGAGGGAGAGGGGAGAAAAGAAGGTATGCACTGAGCAAAGAGTGAAGGCATTGTTGGTTTATTCCCCAAGAATCCAGAGCTTTATATAAAATTGCATTGTCCAGCAGACATTCTAGTCAAGAAGATCAGAAAGCTTTCACAGAAGCAAAATTATAAAATGATCACATTTAGTAGCACAAGTGGCAAGGCAATGGAATATAGAAGTCAGAGTGACTTCTGAAATGGGGAGCAGGGAATTTTAAGTCTGTTGGGTACTTTCAAAAAATCTTACTGTTCAAGAAAGACAGATGACTACTTTCCCTGAGCATCTGAAGTAACCACTTAATTTCCTTGACAGATCATCTTCAGCTTAATAAGAAAAATCACCAATATTGAAAAGCGGTAAATTGAAAGTAGGAAAAGTATAAGCAAGAAAGAGTTCAAAGAATCTTAGCCTGGTTAGATGCATGTAATAGATACCACTTTTTTTCCAAAGTCAACGTGCAGGTCAGTGATCACACCTTGCAAATGCAAGTTTCAGTTACACATATTTCAGTAAAGGAAATCTATAGATTAGTGCAAAAAGTAATGCATGCTATCATATCAAGCCCACATTTGGAATCAGCTGCTTTTTTATAAAGTTCCTCTACTAAAACCCACAGTTAATATCAAGTTTTCAACATACAGAAACATAAAGCAGGCAAATCAGGAAATGTATTACAAGTATAACAGTAAAATATTGCACGGTTTCTTATTAGGAAGTCATAACCAATAAAGAACGTGGATACACTAGCAGTGTCCACTGTATCTTGAAACATTTTTTGTCAGTTCATAGTTCTTCCATATAAGGAAAAACCCCACCATGTCATGAAGCCCAAGTTTGTTAGTCTACATTCTAGACAGCAGCAAAATGAAAAGCCATTATACCATCAGCAACTAGCATTTATAGAACTCTTTTATGGATTCAAAAGGATAAGAAGCCTCTCCGTACCAGCAATGGTTTTCATTTTAAGATCCTACTTGTAAAATTGAAAGGCTCCTAATTATTTTATATATATATATATATATATATATATAGTGATATAGTTTTAAAAATCTAAAAGAGTATTTAATTTGCAAAACCAAACTTTTCAACTGCAATTTCTTTGTAAACCATTTGGGGACAGGCATTACTACACAGTTGAAATTATATGATAACTTTTCTGGAAAAACTCATGTTCTTAGCAGAGTGTCTCTAAGCATGAACTAAAGATAACTGTTGTGATCCAGTCAGTTCAGAAGTTGGAAATATTTTAATAGAGCAGGGGACTCTTAAGAAGGCAGCATCATAGTTTGCACAGTTTGTTACTTTTTAAAATGGATTCCATTTCATTTTCTACCAGGTGTTGGAGATGTCAAGTGACAGTCACAACCAATGTGTAAATTATAATCACTATCCTTATACATGTATGCATACATATACATTTATGCATAGGTATACACACACATATGTGTTTATAGCACAACAAATACTAGCACTGAAAACAAGGAAATATCCTATTGAACACGTTCCAAATTCTAATGCTGAAATGTCAGTAAAAGTGTAAGTCCATACTTGCTCCCACAAGAAGGGGAGCACATTCAACCTAGCTATACCAAGGGGCTGAGAAGTGAGGACATACTCACAGAGCCAGCAGTTTAAAACATGAGAGTACTCAGATCAGTAGTATTCTGTATTGCTGCCAAGTTATGCTTTCTTTCAAGTGAGAACATAAAAAGAACACATGTAACCAAGGTTACTCTACTACCAACTGCAAGCCTGTATTTAGAAACTGCAGATAATGCACCTCATAATGCAATCACTTCATAAAACCAGAGGTAGCATTTTTCTGTCCTTTACCACCTCCTCAAAAAAAGAGCAAACCAGAGCAAAGCAAATGCAGCCAACATACACAATGGAAATTTCTATGCAACTGGGAATTAGGATAACAAGGATCTGTTTTGCTATATAAGAGTTGCCAACTACTGATGCAATATAAACACTCACAGCTACCAGTTCAGTTCAATATATTTATCTATGATAGGGATGCAGGAGTTGAAGGCACCATTAGCAAGTTTGCTGATGATACTCAAGTGGGAGGCGCTACTAACTCTCTTAAGGGACGAGAGACCTTACAGAACAATTGGACAGATCGGAGCACTGGGCAATCAGTGGCACGAAGTTTAGCAAATACCAGATTCTGTACCTGGGACAGACTAATGCCGGGCACAAGTATAAACGGGGACAGGAGTGGCTGGAGACCAGCCCTGCAGAAATGGATCTGGGGGTGCTCAGCAGCAGCAGCTCAGTGTGAGCCAGCAGGGAGAGCCTGGGCAGCGAGGAGGGGAAATTCCATCCTGGGATGCATCAAATGCTATGTTGAACCATTCAGACAAAAGTGGTGATTTTCCTGCTGCACTCAGCTTTGGCATGACCACACCTTGAGTACTGTGAGCAGTTCTGGGGCCCACAAATTAAGAAGGATGTGAAGGTCCTTGAATACGTCCAGAGGGCAACAACAAAGCTGGGGAAAGGGCTGGAAGGAAGGTCCTATGAGGACTGGCTTAAGACTTTGGGCTTGTCTAGGTTAGAGAAAAGGAGGCTGAGGGGCAGCCTCATTGCTCCCTACAGCTTCCTGAGGAAGATGGAGAGGGAGGTGCTGAGCTCTTCTCCCTGGGATCAGTGATAGGATGTGGGAACAGTTTAAAGCTGCAACAGGGCAGGTTTAGATATGACATTAGGAAGCATTTCTTTACCTCAAGGGTGATCAACCAGTGTAACAGGCTTCCTAGAGAGGTGGTTGATGCTCCAAGCTTATTTAAGAGTCATTTGGACAGGACCTTTTGGTCAGCCCTTGTGACATGGGTGCTTCCTTACTTTTAAAGGGTTGGTCACCAGGCAGCTGAACTCGATGGCCATTGGAGGTCCCTCCCACCTGAAACAGTCTATCTTATTCTTATTCCTGCTTTCTCCTTTCTCTAGCAGTACATGCAGAGGAAAATCTCAACATTTCTTTCCAGTCCTGCACTAGCAGAAAGGATTGAATGGGTAATCATGTCTCAGTCTAGGCACTGGCTGTCTCTGTGTGGGAAGGAGGCATGTACCATCTGATGGGTGTGAGAGATGTGGATTATCTCAAACTAATTTAAGCATTTGAAGAAATTTGAAAGAAAAAAAAAGCCAACAAAAACAGTTTTAAAAAGTTTTCTGTGTTCATTCAGTTTATCTAGGTTTGGCAGAACAGAATGGCAGAACTCCACATATCTTCTCAGAGATCAAACCCTTAGCCAGATGCAGCACATGCTCCCAAACTGAACGACTGCAAACATTTTGAGGTGTGCAATACCTATTATTTCCACAGAGATTTTTTTTTTCTTCTTGTACTCATTTTTAGAAATGCTTGAGTCCTTCCCCTTGGAGAATTGTAATAAAACATTTTATTACATTTGAGAACAGTACTCCATCAGAGCAAGGGTCCATCTCCAAAGTGGCTAACCACAAATATCTAAAGGCAAGCACAGCAGCAGTACCCAGGAGCTGACTAACTATGAGAATGGTATTTGCCTGAAATGCCAGGGTTTTTTCAGCTCCAAAAACATTTTCAAAGACACATATTTACAGGTGAGAAAAGGATTTGATTTCATTTTAGTTTTCTGTGTCAGTTTAAGAGCCAATGCTCACAGGCATCAACACAATGCAATTCTGTGGCCAGGACCAGGCTAATGCATTCTTCAGTTTTGTTTAAAAAATCAAAACATCCCTTGCAGTCTGGCAAAGGCAAGGCCACAGAAAGGAGAAGCCAGAATATGAACCAGGCAGTCCCTGTTTCCTGAGACTTGAAGAATAAGGATTTGTACTGGTCACACACAAAAGAGGAGGAGATGTGAGACAGCCTGGGTTGTTTTCAAAAGTATGATACATATCAATGACAAGCATATTTTTTGGCTGCAAAAAATTGCTTTGCTGTGCTTTTTGGCTAGTGATGCATGAAAAGCGCTCTCATGCCTGGCCTGTGCTTGTATTGCATGCAGGGACAACTGAAAAGTGCCAGCTCCTGATGCTGCAGCAAACCAGACTGCCTTGTACAAACAAGAACCCCTAGGGAAAACCAAACCAAGGGAATACAGCAGCTCACTCCTGCTACAAACTTGGAATGGCAAAGAAAGAGAGCAAGGGCATGAGTGGTGCCTTGGAGGTGCAAAAGCAGCAGGAAAGAACCCAGGCAGAATGTCCCAAAGGAGCCCTTGGCAAGGGGCTGTGCTCAATGCTGCAGAGGAAAGCAAAAAATCCCCAGGGACTGAGATGACTTCACATATAAACATTACTTTCAGTGGTGTCTGTTGAATCTAGACAAATATTTCAAGAATGTGCCAAATTTAACATCATCTCTATTTTCCTTTTTCTAAATAAAAGATGTCATACTTTAAACAGACCACTTAGTGTTTGAATAAACCTAGACTACACATCTGAGCAGGCAGAAAAAAGATTTGCAAATCAAAACTCAGCTACAATTAAACATCTGTTCCGTATCATCTTCATTCAGAGTTTTCTTAATTCAGGGTTAAAGACTGATCTTAATTGTACATTGAGCAAACATATTTTTACTTTGTATTAGCAAACTGTAAGTAACCATAGAGTCTGTGTCAACTCCAATCTATTTCACTTGTTCATACGTGCATAAAATACGGTCAGTGCTGGCATCCTTTAAATGCCTTTTGTCATAAATATTTAATTAGACCAATGACTGAATGCAGTAAACAAACCCAACAGGATCTTCATTTGCTTCTAACTCGTAATCATTACGCACTTAGCACTTCCTTTTGTTTGTTTGAACTGCGTTATTCTCTCCTAGAACACAGTTTATATTTAACACAGAAAATCTGAACAAGTCTTTACTGCAGATCCCAAATTTAATGACAGAATTTCCTCACAACTATCTACAAAACCACAGATTGAGAGGAAAAAAAAGCAAGTTTATTTCCCCCATGAAAGCAAGAGATACATGTAGTTCACAGTAATACATCAGTAACTTACACCTCCCCCAGATATCAATTATCAGGAAAGGAGTAGGTCAAAATGACATGATTTGCACTATGTCAAAAAAATTAAAACTGCTCCTAAAAATTAAGTTTTAAACATTCCAACAGTCTGCTCATTCAAGCTATTAAAATTCAACTGCCATTACATCTCAAATATTACACTACTGAATCATGAACCAAGGTTCTTTCATCCTTTAATATGGTTCTGTCATTTCAAGCAAGCACAAAGGTTCAGTCAAAGTTTTTGGCAAATACCACTCATTAGCTTTCATCCTCAATACCTTGACAACTCTCTGTGATAAACTTACAGGCTGTTATTCCTTTAACTCTCTTTAAAGTAATGAAAGGTAACTGAAACTTTTTTTAACAGTTCACAGCTTGTGAAAATTGTTTTAAGTCATGCTCCTCCAGAAGGATTCAACAATAGCTTCTTCCTCTTTCCATTTCTCCAAGCATTCACATATTACTCTGAAGAGTCTGAGGCTAGGTGCTATTTTTAAGAGTTACAATAGTTTTAAGCTCAAAATAATTAAATTAATTGCTCATGCTCTATGAATGCACATATTGTGTACATGTAACTCATGTTGTTTAGTATAGTACCTGCATGCAATATTATTTTGTGATTTATTTCAGAAGATTCCTTTAGAGCAACAGAGCACAGAAAATCAATCTATTTTATTACTATGGAACCTATGGACTTCAGGAACTAAATGACTAAAAGTTAAAGGAATTTAATACAACATTTTAATGGAGAATATTTTGCTGCCTTATGAAACTTTACAGGTTCCAAAATAACAATATAAAGCAAGTTTGAAGAGTGGCTGGTATAAATGTTCATAACACTACTCCCACTCAAAGATTTTAACTCCCCAAAGTAGCCAAGATGCAAAGTAATTATTTACAGACCACATTTTATCAACCATGCAAGATTACAATCAGAATCTCTGCATTGGTGAACTGAGTGCAGTTCATTTCTGGGAAAGATCAAAAACCACAAAACACTACAGTGAGAATTTCAATCTACAAAGAACTGGGGAACAGGTTTCACCCAGCACAAGGTTTAGCTTTATTTTGCTCTCATGTCATGGGCTTCTCTAGGCAACAGTGGAGTACCTTAGGTGTTGTATCTACACTGGCATCCAGACAAGGATATTTGGAGAAGCTATACTCCAGAAAGACTATAAACCAGGTCCTTCAAATCTGCATCTACAAAAGTAATGAAAGTACAAAGACAGATGAGAAGTAAAAAGAAAATAATCACACAAGAGGCTGAAATATCTGTTCAAACAGTTCTACAGATAAAGAATTATTGACTTAAAAGTTCAAACTGGCAAGCTGACACCAGTCAGAAGATCTACTAAGGCAAAATAAAGAGTTCTCAGGGAAAAGAATAGATGATTCTCACAGGTGATAAATTAATTTACAAAGTAACCCCAAGAAAGACAAATATCTGAGATTTGCTTTATGCTGAAATCTAAAGATCAACCATGTCAGGCATGCCCGGGGCAATAGGAAAGACATGCAAAAACAAGCCAGAAGAAATAACTCCACTGTCAAACAACACTAGGTGGCTGCAAAAAAGAACTTAAAGTAATTATCAATACAAAAACCCCAAGTGGTTCAAATGTACCTGTACTCCTACAGCAACATTTGATGACAAATTCTGAACTACAGAAGAACAGCATCAAATCAGAGTAATTTAAAAAGATGTTTTAATATCCCACTAAAAACATGCTAATTCACCAAGAGTGAACTGTTCTTTTTTCTCCACAATTTCATATATAAGCATACTATCTCAACATCTTAAAGCTATATTTTTCAGAAGTGAGCATCTCCCACCCATTTCTATTCTGTCCCACTCAATACAAGAATTCACTTTCAGAACATTTTGTCACAGAAACCAGTTTTTGCTCACTCTGATATATCTCTCAATGCAACCTGCACGTTGCATACACTTTTCCAAAAGGTGCTTTAACTCAATATAGATTCCAAGAAAATGCCTCATTAGGCAAAAGTTACATCAATTTCATATTAACTAGACTTTAATTGCAGTAAGTCCCTTTTTTATTAACATAATAGATGCTAAAATTGCACATGTACCTAATCCATCCAAAATACACTGAACTAGTTCCAGTCAGAACAAAATGTGCATCCATGCAAATTTTTTAGTGCTATAATTAAGTTTATAACTGGACTGCATTTTGTGCTGATTTATAATTTTTTTCTTAAATTGTACATACATATTCAGTTTCTTACATATATTTGCTCAAAAAATTCAACTCCCATCTGAAGATTTCAGGGTAAAAAAAAAAGTGACATGATATATGATTTCCTTATGCAAAGCCTACTTCTACCCCTGTCCTTCCCAGCTGAAAAAAATGCAGCATTAACCTCCTGCTTACAGGGGATCTTGTCTTACCAAGACAAGAAGACCCTTGAGAATGTAAAGATTATTATTACAAAAACCAATCTGTGGTAGCCAGGACAGAAAACAAGTATGTCAACACACACACATTCGCTTCAGCCACATTAAAATTACAGGACTTCACCAATTCACTTATATTAATCCCTCTGCCTATCTCAGCTTCATACTACAGAACTTAAATGCTTCAGAATATTGCTGAACTCAATTCACAGCAAGTTAGGATATCCACTTGTCACTTGGTAAATATTACATTTCTAAAAATGTTTAGTGAAGCATGGAGAGCCTGGTCCAGAACAACCTCTATAGAGCTTTGCTGCCTAGTCTAAGTGTCAGTGATGATACATTTTTAAAAAAGCTAATTCCAGATGAACTCTTGTTAAACACCAACCTTAAGCAAAAACTGTAGCCTCTTTTCTGATACAATTGTTTTACATATTCTGTAAAAGCTCACTAGCACTTCATTGAATTGAAGTATCATTTTTTATTAAGCTTAAAAAATAATTTATTTTAGTCATCTTTGAGAAATTAATCTAATTTAATTTGTACGAAACATTTTACTTTGCAAAGTAAGAAAATCAGCTTCAGTGTTGTGGGGGAACGGAAAGTGGAGGAGGGGGTGGTTGTGTGCATGTAAAGAACTGGGGTTTGTACAAGACATTTAATGAAGCAATGTTTCCTTCTTTCCAAATTCAAAATCATATTAAAAAAAATTGAGTATGTTTAAGTGTTTTAAATCACTAGAGCTGAAGAAACATAACCAAAAATATATCTAAAACAAAACTAAGCTCACAAAGCAAAAGGGAATATAAGCAGAATAGAAATCAATCTATCACGTGGACAGCAGTTTAGAGAGCAGTTTCTGGTCTACTGAAATGGCATTTCTTCCTAAGCACACAGGCTATTGTCAGTGGATATTCTGTTCTCGCAGGAAAAATTACAAACAAGATGGACAGAAAAAAGAATGGAAATAAAGTAAAAAAACCTGTCAGAACTCCACATCTAGCACCTCAATCTATACTAAGACTACTTTTTAAAATATGGGAAGATAGAAGGAAATAAAGAGAGAGGTGTCAGACTGAACAACTGGCATATATCATGGAATTCAATAAGCAGTAATAAGAGAGCAGCTATTTTAGAAGCTGTTAATAGGAAATGCTGGGGATATTATACCTGAACTCATCTGTCCTTCCAGACAGCACAAAGTCTCAAAGTGCAGGCTTGTAATTGTTTAAGTGTAGAACAAGCCCAAGAGCTCTCAATTATTTAGGGATTTATCTTACTTCAAAAAAAACCCCACAAAAAAACTATAGAAAAACAGGTATTTGGACAACTGTGATGATCAGGTAAGATTTTATGGAACTGCTTTTACCCACAAGCAAAAAAAGGTGAAATTGATATTCCAAATGGCCCTATTGCTAAAAGGGCCATACACAAAGTTATGAATTTTAAGAACCTAAGGTGGCATCAAAAAAAGTTTCTTGAAAATAGGAATGACACTTGCTTCTCCCCCCTCCCCCCAACAAATCCCAGGAAGTTCCCCTACCTGCTGGGACATTTCCAATATGGTCAAGTTTGGCCTTGAAGCAACACCAGCCAGCTCACTCAGTTCTAGGGGGTGTATTCTGTAAGGTCCCATGGGACTTGTCTCTCTCTCTCAAATGTTCCCTAACGTAACTGTAACCATCCCTTTTCCCATTAGTTTCCAAATCGTGTCTTCAAGCTTTTGCCGTTAACCATTTACTGACCAGAACATACTCAAGCTGGAAGAGTAAAGTTTTTCTGACTGAAACAGCTTATGGACTAAGAATAATGGATCAATACTTTTTTTTTTAAGAAACAAGGCATTAGTATTAATTCAAGATTTTCTCTTTAGATTCTAGTGAATCTAAGGTACATAACAGCTGAACTCAAGTATTAAGTCCTCATATTATGATTACATCACTGTTACTAATTAATTGTATAATATTATCTCTACTAATTGGCCACAAAAAGTTGCAGTATTTGGTTACTGCTAAGAATCCTGAACAGCCTTGATCTGTGTGCTGACACTGAAGATACTGCATCATGGTCTTCTCTCTTTTCATGCCTCTTCTCAGAGATTGTCTTATATAAAGACACATACAATAGGAATGAACAATTAGCAAAATTTAACAGAGACTAAATTAATGGCTTATATTTTTTCTTTCACACTCCTTTTAATTTATGTGAATACAAATTGATGCAGTCCTCCAAGAAAAAAGGAATAGGATTGGAACTCAAACAGAAAAGTCCCCAACAGTGTATTAGCTCAAATTTTATTACTGATTATCATGAAGGTTTAGAATGGCAATTAGAAAAAGACATGGTTCTACCAAAATATGTCAAATAACAGTAATGAAAACAAGGTATTTTTCAGTTTTACTTTGCCATTAGCAAGTATATATATTTTAGATATAAAGTTGGTCTACAGTCCATAATAAACTGGAAGAGGCATCAGGAATGTTAAAATCATGACAACTGCCCTAAACTAAAACCTGATTTACTAGAAAGTCAACCAAGGTAAACTGTGCTTTGACTGCAGAAATTTTGTTTCTTTGCCTTTTAATTCCTGTATCATTTCAGTAACTTTGTAAAAGCAGAAATAAACCCACATTTACCTAAACATTAAATACTGAAGGAAGACTAAAACAGAGTATGAGAAATCTGCTAGGATCCTTTGCAGAAAACACGAACTGAAATTTCAGTTATCAGTTGATATGGCTTTCTGAGAGTTTAAGAATTTTGATATGGTAGTAGAGCATAAAAAACTCTACATGTATTTAACAACATGAATTCTTCTATAAAATTGCAGTCAGGACTGCTCATGTCCTATAAATAATTCAAATGAACATATAAAACAAATTGTTTATTCATCACTTTTTTTCCCCTCTTAATTTCACTATTGTTCTTACAGCAAATTCTTACTGCAAATAATGAGAAAACTTATTTCTCGCCAAATGACTTAACTGAATCATGACAGACATAAAATACTGCAGAATAGAATTTTTTAGTTATAAATACAAAATGGTATATTCTTAGATCTGTGGTAAGCCATCACATCATTTAAGTCTCATTTAGGACAGGGAAAAAGCCTAGGAAGATAAAACTCACGTAAGCCTTTAATTAAAACAGAGATACCATTCAGATCCAAACATCCTGATTTATGTGGGAAAAAAAAAATCCCAAACCAACAACTACTACCCTGTAGTCAATTTTTGTTTCCTCTATTGATGCCTTAGGTTTTAACTTTTCTATTTTCAAATTCTGTACTGCTTAGAGTGTAACTCTGAAGTTCCTTGTAGCCTGTAATTCCTGCTCTCTCGTACTAGGTAGACATAACAAAGCCTCTCCAGGCTTTGCCTTCAAGGACAACCAGGCTGTTTTTAGGCCCAAAATGTGTAAACTAAAGATTCTAAGGGGGGCAAGCTGAGGGGCGTTACATCGCTAAAACTGGGGCTTTAATTGGAGAATTAACCCTGATATGCAAATGGTCCAAACCTATAAGAGTGTGAAGAACTCGTGACCTGTCGTCCATCTTGGGGTCCAATTTTTGGAAGCGACCTCTGGCTCCCCCAGGGTGTACCTTGAAGGCCCTTCAAATAAATACCTGTCTTTATTCCCTTACTCTTGTCTAGTCTCTGTTTCTAGGTGGCTGGAGGAGGCATCACTATACATATTGATACTAACACACAAATAGAAATACTTTTCAAGTACTTCTGGTGACAAAATTCCTGCAACTTTAGACCATAAGTATGCACAGCCCTATACAATGTGTTTTGGAGAGCAATTATTCATGTTCTTGTTTTGCTTATGTCAATTAATTTTTTTCTTCTGGAAACACAGCATAATAAAAAGCAAACAACTAACACTAATGAAGGCTTTGCTACTGCCTTTTACAGTCAGCTTGATTTATGGTGAAGTGGTCTACATCTAACATGGTCAGGGAAAGATCCATGTAGGACTAAAATATTGTACTTCAAGAAACATAAACTGAAATTCCTTGGTTTTAACATCAAGAATATAAATTTTAGAATGAAGGCCTTAGAAAGCTTGTACCACTAACAACAACAAAACACAAACTTTAAAATTTCCATCAAACGGCAGCAAAACATTCCCAAGCAGTATTTTATATTGCTAAACAACAAATAAGAACTTCTTAGCTGATAGGAGGAGTTTTATTACAGAATGGGTTTGAAAAGCCAGCTGTACTAATGCATGAAACAAGATTTGTGATGAAACTCTGGACAGTCTTAAAAACAGGCATCTTTTTTTAGCCTTCTCTAAAGGCAAGATCTGGAACGACAGGTGAGTAGTATCCATCCAGTGCTACACCACACAACACAAAAGGACTTGTACGCAAGCAACTAAAATACCAAGAAGCCTAATGAAATTCAGAGTCAAATAGGATATGGAGTGACCGATGGACACCGGAAAAATAAACAGCACAAGAGCAGACAAAAGGCTTCACTCAGAAGCTTGCATTACCACATGACTTGTATCGTGTGTACCACATCAAAAATTGAACAACGTATGTTAGACAAAAGTGGAAATATTTTCAATGAATCAGGTGGATCCAGGAAATGCCATAACACTGCCACTATTTTGTCCTTATATCAATATGAAAGGTACATCTAGATGTCTAGTTTTAGAAAAGGCATAAGATTTTAACTGCTCTTCATAACTCAGATATTCAGCCTGGGCACCACCACAAATCAGTTGGTTACATTATGCAAAATGTAACACCTACATTCATGAGTGGAGTTCAGAACAACTGTTTTCCCCCTATTTCAAACAGATGGTCTAGTGTAAAATACAGGATAGAAATATAAAACATTAAAAAATTACTATTTGACTTAGAACTTGGACACACATATATATTCAAAGGATATTAAAACCATAAAAACCAGGAAACTATTTTCCACTCAGGCCAAAATCCCTGTTTCTGTTAGTGATCTGAAGTCAGATTTAACAGACAAATGACACACAACCCAGTGGTTTACAGTTGAAAACAAGCAATCCACACAGCCGTGAAAATGTGGAACTAGAACATAACTTTAAATATAAATACATGTTTTATACCTGTAATGGAATTCTTCTTTCTAAAGAAAACTTCTTTTAAACTTTAAAAAGTTTAAACTTTAATCTCCAGCTGAGATAACTTTAAAAAAAATTAATGAACTCAATAAAACTTTATTAGCACGTCACACTACCTTCAGGAAAACCTTAATGCTTTAGAAAAAAAATCAAGTTTGAGCTGTCAAATAATCAGCTAGCGTACCTCAGAGGGTATTTTTAAGAATAAACTGGATATGGTTTTAAAGATGGAATATTAAACTGAAATGTTAACTGACTCCTAGTGATAGCGTTAAACACTCAGTACAATGAAAGCCAGTTTTCTTTTCCCTATAGAAAAATATCTTTGTATAAAGTCTTGATGCCTTACCTCTAGGTCACAGCTGTATTCCGTGCCATCCAGAAGCATCACCTTACACTGCACAGTTTTGATTTTCTTTGGAGACTTCTGAGGAATGTTATCTGTTTTAATTTCAGCTGTCTGCACTTCTTTTGTCTCTCTTTTTTCTTTTTCTTCCTGTTTTTCTTCCTTTTTCTCTGCAACTTCCTCTACTTCTTTACCATCTTCTTTGGGAGGCTATATAAAATACAGTTAAACAAACTCAGGAAGGAGGATATTTTAAACTTGTTCATTCCTTTTATAAGCTACTAAAAAAGAAGACATTAAACTTTCATTAAAGTAATGCACATACTGGAAGCACAATAACCAGCATAAGCATTAAGGTCTTCTTTTGGGGACCAGATATTCTTGCTCTCGAACCACAGAAGGTGTCTTTTTTTCCCTTTCCTTGAAATGAGGTTTGGTTTTTTTTAAATATGTGTTATTGGCTTTCTTCCTAAGAGAAACAAATTGATTAAGAAGCTCCAGGAATTATACTAAACTAAAGTCCAGTGTTTATGAAAGCCAAGTGATAGAGAATCCCAGAATGGTTGCAGTTGGAAGGGATCTCTTGAGATCTAGTCCAATGCCCCTAGGGACACACAGGGCAGTTTGCCCAGGACCATACCCTTGTTGGGTTTTGGATATCTTCACAGGGGAAGACTCCATAATATCTCTGGTCAACCTGTTTCAATGTCTGGCTCATCCCTTTACCACCCTAGAAGGCCTGTCATCTGCGCCACCACCACCTGGTTACGTTCTTCACCAAGGAAGGGTCTTATCACCACCAGAGTAAAAAAGATTTTCTTGCGATTAGAAATGTAATTTCATGGGTTTAATTTGGGTCCATTGCCTTTTGTCATCTAACTGCATACCATTGAGAAGGGTCTGGCTTCTTTGCATTCCCTCCATTCAGGTATTAATACATACTTATAAGATTCCCCTTCCTCCTTCTCTTCCCCAGGCTGACCAGTGCCAACTGCCTCAGCTCCTCCTCATACAAAACATTCTCTATGTGCCTTCACCACCCTAGAATATGACGTTTGAATGTTAAGAACTGGCATGCAACTTCACAAAAAGCAGGACTGGAGCCTAGCAACTGGAATAGCTGTAATTTTTTCCCCAATATGATCCTAACAAAGCTTTACATGAATTACATAATTCATGAATCAGGTTTCATTAAAATTACTCCAATCTATGAGCCTTCCCACACATACCTGTATTTCAGCACTACTAACAGAGTGTTTTTCTTTGTCATCTGCTTTAGCATTCTGCCGGTTTTCAGCTGCTTCTTCCAAGCTCTTTCTTGACTGAGCCACCCCCTCTGGTGCCTGGCTTTCACTTTCTTCAACAACTTGCTCTTCCCCTGCGGCCTTTTTCTTGGGCTCATCTTTGGGCTCTGCCAAGGTGTATGACTTTTGTTTCTTAAGCCAAGGGGGAATGAAACGAGAAATACCCTTGCTTTCAGGTGACGATTTTTCCTTCTTCTGGCTACTTGGACTACTTTGGCTAGTTGGTGCTGGGACAGAAGAATCTTGAGCTTCTCCAGAGGACGTTTCCCTGGAATTTTGATTTCCTGGAGTCTCAGATGCTTCTTCAGGCTTGTCCTTGGCTTTGTCTGGTCCTAGCTGCTCAGAATCTTTCTTTACTTCGGTCTCTGAACCAACTTCAGTTGTCATTATCACAACTGACACTAGAAGAAGCAACAACAAAAAGAGTTGTTACGTAGCATCACTATTTTTACTGACTAATTATCTGCAGTAATTTGTAGTAATTTAGAAACTCTTGTAGATTATTAAACTTATTAGGGTTAAAGAAATACTTCTTTTCAAATTTTCAGTTCAGAGGTAAGGCCAGTAAGCTAAAACTTAGTGCTCTGCAGATAAAAGATCTAGAGTTTCCTTCTCTTCGACAAAATTTTAAGTGTGCTCACTGAAAGGCATTTGTTTTATTATAAGCTACTCCTAATGTTACTGGCCAAGATTATTTCAGAAGTAACTTCGGTTCTCTTTCTATTGAGCTCCTTGGTAGACCCAGATGATGAATATTCAGAAGAGTATCCACCTTCTCTAGTAAAACTGGTGGGTATAACCCCCTTACTATTTGGTGACACCAACTTAAATTATTGGAAGTGAAAGAGCAAGATTAACAAAGAATAGGACAAAAGGATGGTGAGCATGACACTGAGTATAAAAAATCTGGAAATTTTAAATCAGTGATACTGTTGGAATTACTAATAATGCTGGGGAACATACATTTTTAATTGAGGTAAGATTGTGTTCTTAATAAGAAGTTCATACCAATCAACATAAAATCACATATAACTCTTATACTCTCATCACTTCTGCTTACTCTTCCTTCAGTGAAATTAAAGACATATCATAATACTGTAACAACAGGAGATGCAATAATAACCTTTAATCTTAACATTATTGGTATTTATTGAAAGAAATATTTACTAGAATAAACAAATGTTGTTATCTGTGTGGCACTGTATTTTGCTGCATTGCTTTAAAAGTGTTGTATAACTACTTTTTTCCCATTTATTGAAGTGAGCCAACAAAAATAAGCACACAGGGGTCCAACAGAAGTTTATAATGGTTAGATTTCATTATTCGTCACTGGTATTTGCTTACAATCTTCTGAAAACAATTTATTTTAAATTGATGGTATGTTTTTTCTGGCCTAAAGTTTAGCAGGTTAGTGACAATCACATTTATATCTTTATAACATGGGAACCCTCTCTGTTAAAATTGATTCTCATCACTGCATGCCCTTAGAGGCCGGAGGCTCTTAGGTTCAGGATTCTTGCTGAACTCAACAGCTCCCATCCCCACCCCCACCCAAAAAGAGTCAAGGAGGTTATCTAGCTCAGGCTTGATGCAATTAACTTGCATAGCACTTTAAACTGCACATGAAGCCAATTGAGATCTAGTTTAGATCACAAGGCAGCAGCAAGACTGCCTCCAGGTTTCCAAAGCACATCCATAGGCAGTCAGAAATAGTTAAACTAAGCCATTCCCTAGGATTAAAAAAAAAAAAAGAAAAAAGGAAGCTAATAGAGGCCTAAATATACAAGAGAAGCCATTCTGGCCAAAGGGATGAACACTATTGAGCCAAAGGAAACACCATCTTGACAGTTATCTTACTAAGAAGCCTAGACATAGGAGCCTTGAACTATCTACAGGCAAATTCACATTAAGTGTCTTGAGACCAAAGTAGCTACATGGGGGGGGGGGGGGGGTT
>VZRV01003177.1:420494-465869 GCA_013398115.1 Falcunculus frontatus
GGGGGGGGGGTTTGTTTACCACTTAACATTTCACTATCTAAAACCAAAGCATTCCCCGATGGGAAATTAAATTAAAATTAGAGACTTCTGAATACATTTCAAGCTTAAATATTACAATTATGCAGTCATTTCTGCCATTTTTTACAAAACCGTTCAAGTTTCAATACTATTAATAAAGCTTGTTGTGATAGAGTATTAAACATTATGTAAGTACTATTTATCTCAGAGGTAACAAGCCTCTGAAAGGCAGGTTTCCATTTGACTGCTGAGATTAAAAAATTTGCTATTTAAAGCCATATATTAGCATGCTAGTTTTCAAGCTACTACTAATCAAATTACATTTTGCTATCACTTTTGTATCTTACATAGAAATGCTCCCATTCTTTCCAAATGGAAGGCATCTTATTAACATAATAATGTAAAACTTTATTATCAAAATGAAAAATGAACAATATCTAGAAAACCAAACTCAACTTTCCCTGAGAAAAATCAAAACTTCTGCTGATCAGAGAGTATCAATCCACACTGCTTAACTAATTCATAAGGGAGGTTTCATAAGTAACAGAGATGGTGGTGATGTTTTTCTCATGCATCTCTAAGAAAGACCCAATTTTTTCTCAGAAAGCAGCTAAAACAATTTTATAAGACTTGATATACAAATCTTCAAAGAAGTTATAGGGAAGCCACTATATTTCCCGCACTTTTTTTTACTTTTCAAAATATGCACAAATGCATGACAGACATCTACAGACTAATAAAAATCATTATATACCACTCTCAAAATTAATATCACAATTTGATTATACAGTCAAAAAAGGAGACATCTCCAGAAAATTCCTTAGAACTAAGCAAAATAAGTCATGCTGTAAACACATCTCTATGATATTGTTCTAACAATAAAAGAAAGTAAGGATACCAATTCACATATCTTAACTGATTAAATTTAGACAGGATAGCAGTGGGTGGTACAAACTTGCTCAATGCTAAACAAGAAAGGATCTGCATCTCCAAGTGTCCAGGTTGTCATAATCAAAGTTGCAGTTACAAGGAGAACTTGGCTTTATACTGCAGAAGCAAGAGAAACTTGTTACAGCCCCTGTCTGAAGAGGTCTGTCCATGCTCACTTAATGTCTTTCTTTGATGCCCATAGCAGGAGGAATTTCTTTCCTGAGCTCAATTTCCTATAAGCTTGTAACTTCAGTCCTTTTCAGGGTGGGGAGGGGAGAGGGAGAGAAGAGGAATAGAGAGAAGAACCCTACAAAAGGAAGCAAACCTCTCTGCTGAGCCTGGATATTTCTTTATACTCCCAGTAGTCTCTGAATTAACTGTGAAGAGGTGGATGAGTTAACTAAACAAGGGCACTGACCAAGAGTGTAAGTTATACTCTTCCCAAAATACCTACCTTCTCTATCACATAAGCTTGATACGTTGTTTTTTTTTTTTTCCAGGGTTGCATGTTGGTACAAGAATTAGCTATCCCTTTTGTGTAGAAACACAAAATTGGGTCTTGCACTCCCTATCTCAAGAATAGATCCTCCAGCTAGGTAATTCACAGAAAAAACAGAGATAAGGAGGGACAAAACACTGGAGTTCTGCCATCAGTCTATTCTTGCAGTTTATAAAGCTCTGATGTTACCTTCACTGTAGTGAAGTAATCAAGAAACCAGGTTTTCTGGAAGTGGCTTTTTCCTGATTCCCTCCTGCCCTGATAGGGAAGACCTCACATGATCTCACACAGCTCTGGCCTAACAGCCAACAGTGTGCGGGAAAGCAAATAGAAACAAGGAGCAGACAGCATTTGTCTCAGAAGTGATATCAGGAAGAAATCAAATCAGATTGCAAATTAAGAGTTCTCAACTTCAACTGCCTGTTTTCTTGCTTTCCTGTCTCCAAGTAAACTCTCATTTATTCTTAATACATAGCATGAGCACACTACATAATTTTGCCCCATAATCTTTCACAAGCTCTGTAACAACTGCATCAGGATAGGAGTCTCATTACCTCACCTTTTTTTCTTGCAAGGTAACATTAAATCTGTGTTTCATTTTGAACTGAGAAAAGAGAATAAGAATCTTGCAGCAAGAGTAGACAACAGAGAATGAACCTTAGGGTGATGCTCAAATAAAGGATTACAAATGTCTGAACAGAGAAAAGAAAAATCTTGGTAGATTTTGCAATTGACGTTAAACCCATACACATTAAACGACAAGTGATATCAGCTGTATCTTTTGTAATCCTCCAGAAAACTTGGCTCATGCAGACTGAATGACTACCTAAACTGCAAGGATCAAGGTGGGGGTGGGATAGCAAAAAGTACTGTAAAACACTTCACAATTTCTGAAGAGAAGGTGAGTTTGTTAAAACAGATCCCACTTTTACAGGAAGCAGATGATCTGCCCCGTTTATAACTCTACCAACTTCCCCAAGCAAGGGTGCTGACCAGGAAGCAACTGAAGAGAACAGATATTCTCACTCCTCTCCATTCATCCCTTCCTCTCTCTTTTTATTGCCCTGAGATGAACTTAGCGCAGGCCAGAGGTCACAGCTGAAAGCAGAAAAGGATGCTACATTCTTTCCATACACTCCTTCCTCTCAAGTGTATAGATTGGTCAACTGGTTGATACCTTTCTTCCAGTTTCTAGCATAAATTCTTGAAATGTAGTTTTCTGGCCAAAAGGACTCCTGCCACCATAGATAAACTAGAAACAGAAGATATATCAAGTATAACATGAAGTTTTTTAAAAAAAAGGAAAAGGGAGAGGGAAAGAAAAAAGTATAACTCAAAGATCACAGACAATACTAAAACCAACTGCAGTGAAATGAAGTTTTCTATGATGACGCATGTTTTAATTCACTGCTTCTGTTACAGTATTTCTTATTTATCAGCACAGAGGAACAAATCCAAATCCTTTTCCCATACATTTCTGGATCTCATTTTACTTATTTTCTGAGTATATAAAAGTAGAAAAAGGCAGTCCTAAACTTGTTTCTTCTTTTTTTGGTTTGTCACTGAAATTCATAGCAAACTCAAGAAATAAAAATCACTTTGATAGTTTTATTTTCGTCAGTCTACTAGGATTCGCAGAGAAACTATCATGTCACAGAAGCAAAAGGAAAAAAATCAACCTACGTCTACAGAAATAAATTACAGCTCAGTGCACTAAAAGCCAATGTGTGTCTCTGCAAGCCATGTAATTTTCTGGATCACCAAAGAATTAATAATTTATTTTTTCAAATCTCTACCTTCATAAATATTCCAAATATTTACCTCAAATGGGCTACACACAAAAATCCAAAAAGATAGCAAAGAAAATTTCTAACATCTGAAAAAATATACATGAAAACCTGAAACAAGGTCATGTGTATTTCAACTGCCTAAAAAAAAAGCAAAAAAGCTACCAAATAAAGTTGTTTATTTCTTGTCATATTATTGATCTGAAGCTCAGGAGAAGCCTGATCTGCATTTCACAGTTGGTTAGGACACATCATTCATGCTTGCTGCTTTCTGTATGTAAGATTTGTTGCTATAAAGAAGTAAAATCCTAGCTGGAACAGTCATTTATTTTTTAAGAGTGCAAAAGAATCTGGTTTAAACAGTAGGTAATATCTGAGGAACTTGGTACTACAACTAGATTTTTTCAAAAACATCAATCAGTTATTTTCTGTAGGGCACAATAATTTATATCTCAAATTTGGCTAAAAGTAGTAACTAAATAACATTATTTTAGATTTCTGCTAAATTTTAAAACCTGTATTTTATCTTTGGTATGTAAACAAGAAAACTCATGGTATACCATGATCCTGTGTAGCATCATTTTGCTGAAGGTGCCAATATAACCTGCACACATTCTGTTAGCGGACAAAGCAAAAAGTAAATCCAATTTCTCCTTTTAGTCATTATTTAACGGATTATTACAGTTGAAAAGGCATGGAGTGCTCTGAACACCAAGGAATGAATTCTACTAAAGAATGAAGTTTCCAATTTTTAGATCCTTAAGAAAGCAAAAACATCTCTAAATTTGGCTTAGAACAATCTGCAACACTTACAACATACAGTTCCCAATTAAATATTGTTCTGTAGTCAATATCAACCCAAAAAAGCCCCAGTTCTCCCATAGGAACTTGCATCCTCCTCTATATGCATAAATACACAGAAGTGTTTATACATACAAACATACTTTGAAAGCTGAATCTAATAATTTGGATTACATTCATTTTTAAGCACATTTCTAAAACAAAACAGATCAGACAAAAGTCAAAGATCAAGTTTAGCAAACTACTGAGTATGATAAAAAAGTTACAACAGAAAAAACAGAAGAAATGGGTACATGTTTTATACATACAAAATCCAATCACCTATTTTTAAATGATTCATCAAAGATTATATCTCACAATTGAACCCAAACCCAAGTATTTACACACTGAATGTATCCAATCACCTATTTTTAAATTATTAATCAAAGATGATATCTACCAATTCAACCCAAGCCCAAGTATTTATACACTGAATGTGACAAGGACTGTTCCAGTTTGCTCCTTCCCTGATGACCACTATGCACAAAAATCAAGGTTAACTGCAGAGGCTGAAAAGACAGACTGCAGACTCTGCTTTTTTTGTGAGTCTCTGCAGTAGCCACAGGGCAGAAGCCTGTCAGAGTCCATTGGTTTCCCAGGCTGTGACAAGACCACCGGAGCTGGGGCTTGGACAGATCTCATGCTGTCATGGCTCTCCTTTGCAGGCTTAGAAGCTAGCACATTGAAAAACAGACTACCAAGAACAATCCTATGCCACATATAGCCAAAAAAAGCCCCCAAATCCCTTCTTTGAAAGCTTCACAGTTCGTGGAGAAATGTTAAGCAATAATTCAGGTGAGTAGACAACTAAATCTGTATTGATTCAGACTTTTGCCTTTGTAATAATATCTCCTAGTAAAAATTTTTCCCAAATGTAAGCCCATGAAAGAATTGCCCTTTCTCCTCATGATTCTGCTTCAGGTTCCTCCTAAACTGGGAGCTTATTCTCAAGGAGGTAACCAGGTGAGCAAACTGACATTGCCAGTCTGTGTATTGGTCAGCAGATGGTGCCATAATAGTTCTGAAAGTCAGTAGCACATTTCAAAGGTCAAACTTTAAACAGCAACAGTACTCCAATTTCAAGTGTAATTCCCAAATTATGACAAGTAATGGAATGCTTTCATAGAAGTATTAACATATTTTAATAAATATAACTTCAGAGGCAGACAGTGAATCATGACTCTACGACAATACAAATTAGTTACGTGTACGTGAACGTGTACGTGAACGTGTGTGTCTAAATACATACACGTATTGGCATAAATCTAAGCTACTCTCCAAGAGGAAAAATGGTACACAATGGTGTCCTCCCAAAGGATCTTATGTCTACCAAATCTAGTTTCCAAGGAATTAACAGGCACGTCACAGTGGCTAGCAGCCCCTTAACTAATAGAAACCATACTCATAAGCATCCTTTTATCTAGATAATGAAGTTACTATTCAAAACAACAGGTATCTTATTAGCCTTCACGTTTATATCCATGCCATTATACACTTGAAAATTTGTAAACATGCAATATCTCCATCCCAAACACATTCTTGTCCTTATTTAAATATTGAAGTTTCTAGAACTCTTTTTTATACTGTGAGAAAATTATTGTAGTTGTGCAACCATTCCTTGCAATACACAGAATATAGAGGACTCGCCACAGAAACACTGGTGAGTTCCTACATAGGATGGTGAGAATTTCTAAGGTAGTTCTGAAACAAAAGAAAAGACAAATACTAGTGTAATTCTGAAGATTGCTGGGAAGATAAAGAAAAAAATCTAGGATCTAGACAGCAAATTAAATGTGACCAAAAAACCCTACTTCTGTCTAAAGTTGCAAAGTGAGTATCTGCAGTTTAGAAAGAATATTTTCACAATAAAACTATTATGCTGACAAATTTCTGTAAAGCAACTCTAGGGAAAGTCACCTCAACTCTTCGTAAACTCAAATTACATCCTGGAACATAACTATTTCTCAAAATCCTTTTTCCTGTTAAAGCAGCACAACACATACCTATTACTTATTACCCAAGTGCCCCAACTTTTCATAAAACATCTGCCACAGGGCATCTCCATTTTGCCCCGTGAATAACTTAATTACTGCAACCCATATACAACTTTAAAGGTTTAGTTTTAATGGATAAGTCAGTTGAAGGAACACTCCAGAAAGGAAAGATAATACTACAAGCCATGAAAACCAGTGAGAATTCTTTAAAAGCTATTTTGTTAAAATTTATCTCCTGACACTATGCAGCAGTCTAAAAATGTGTAATAAAACATAGAAAATAATATTGTAAAGTGCTGCTTTCCAAACTAAATGAAATTCACTGAAAACTGCATCAGCTTTGTAACAGCACCTGTAGAACATGTAAAGCTCAACCCCAAGGATTTCAAGAAAATCACAACATAAATACCTTTCAAGTGCTACAAGCAGCCAAGTTGCAATGCCCACATTGGAATTGGAGATTACATATAAGCGAATATACATCCTTCAGCTCTCTTGGTGCTATCTCTGCCATTTCCAGAGATAACAGGAATCTGTTCCTTCCATATTTTCAATCTACAAATATGCCGCTATATCCAAGCAAAAAATAAGTCTCAAATAGCAAATTATTTAAATCAAGAAATTTGTCTTTGCCAGAGTACATATGAACAAACACGATCTGTTTATCAAGATAGCTTTGTGCTCTTCCCCAGCACTGAAAAAAATGTTGTAATCTGATGAGAATCCAACATTTTGAAAAGCTGTATTGAACAAGTGACCCCACCCAGGCCCTGACACTGCTAGAGAAGGACATGCTCAAGTGGAAAAACGGGATTTAGTTCCAAACTCATTCCAGCAGACAGAAAATGAACATGGGTCAAGAGACAGTTCTGTTTTCCTGTCATCTGTTCAACAAACTAAGAACAACACAGTTTTTGAGAAAAATCTCTGCCCCATTTTCAAAATCAACTTTGCAAGTTTACAGTGGGTTTTGGCTGTTCACATTAAACCCTCACGATAACCACAATTTTAGAGATTAAAACCAGCAGTGAGTATTCATCTGTTCCGAGCAATGCTGTCCCTCCAATCTCCATTCCTATCCTTCCATTCTATCCCACCTTGCCAAATGGCTGTTTCTATGACAGTCACACAATTTCACTGAAGCACAGGCAAGCATTTAATTTTTTCCAGTTCTTAATAAAGAAGCTGTGTGGGGTGGGGGCGGACGATGACAACCCCATTTGGAATCTGTAAATTATTTGCCTTGATCTGATTCGGAGGTGATTGATTTGTAGATGCCACAATAAAAAATTCCATTTCCAACTATCATTCTTTCTATCCATAATGTATCGGCAAGATTAAAACCAGGTTCTTTTTATACTGACAACATTAAGTTCACTCTTGCATGCAGTATGCTCCCAAGGCACTTACAATAACATAGTTAATCAAAGCACTTGCCAACTTGGTGAAAAAGAATGCACTAGTACCTGAGAATTTTTTGTACTGCAGACTGGAAGGCCTTAGTGTAATAAAGTTCCTGAATGGTGGAATTCCAGCTACACATCATTGTTCTGACAAGTATCCATTTCCTCTTCAGTGGAAGTCATATAGGGAATTATTACCCTCTCAGATGTTCAGGAAGTGTACAACAGCACGCAAAAAGAGAAATCTCTGCAATACCAGGATTTAATGTCAGGGGGAAAAAAAAAAGAAGCAACTAGTCCGTGCTTTCAGTAGTGACAGATCAGTACACACACATTTAAAAGTAATTTTCATAAGCAGATACAACCATTAAATATTTTTCGCAAGCACATCGAGGCTGAATGTCATACAGATGTGGACACTACTGAGATCACATTCAAAATGCCTGCTCGCTTTTTATTTCAGCTCATCCAACTTAGGAACAATGGCCAAAAACCAACTGATAAATGCATTAAAACTGTTCTGTAATGTACAAGACTAGAGTTCAACTGACAAATGTTTACAAAGCTTTAGGGTCTAAACATAACCTTCTTTGTCAGCAACATCAGTTCTATATTTTCACTTTAAAGGGCATTTCATTTTTGCTGTTGACAAATATAAGCACCACAGAGGGCACAGTTCTCTTAGGCAAGCCACTTGAACAATACTGGAAGATGTTTGCCATTACTGAGGGAAACACAGTTGCAAAAAGTGACAATAAAATTATAAAGCCTTTTATGCAGGTGACAAGAGAATCTTCTCCTGCCACTATTTTTTTTTAAATGTCTGTTTTCCTAAATCAGTATTCAAGTTGAAATACAGAAACTGATACTGCCACACTTTCCACCAATAATAAATTCAGTTTCAAATACTCGATTAAATGACATCCCTGGCAATTAATCTTAAACTAGCTTAGTCCAAATTCCAAATAAGTGCAATGTCTCAAGCTATATGGTTAAGTATTTTTGGACCTCGGCAGGGAAGTTGCAGCTCTGTCCTTGGTGGGTAAGTTGTTACCAGTATGTGAATCCTCTGTTGAAAGACCTGCAGAGATCTTAATGCACACGCAAGTAAGCAAACCCAGGGTATTAATTATATAATATATTTAAAAAAAAAAAAATCCCAAACCAAACCAAAAACAACTAGCCCAAATTAAAAATAAAATAGTTCAAACCAGGATAGTTCTTAGCTCCTGCTGCAATGAATAAAAGCTATTCCATATTCCCTGACTGTTCTCCCACATTCCCCAAATCTCAGGGGTTAGCCCCCTGAGAGGTCGTATTTTGGCATTTTAGTTTCTATGTTTGCAGCTAGCACAAGCCAACTGAGTCTTTCATGTGCTACTGGAACAGAAGTATTCCCTTGAAAAAGCAGAACCAATTTGCTCAGTGTTTCCCACCTACTCAAAATAATTATAATGCACCTCAAATGATA
Organism: Falcunculus frontatus; assembly: GCA_013398115.1. Lineage (NCBI taxonomy): Eukaryota > Metazoa > Chordata > Aves > Passeriformes > Falcunculus > Falcunculus frontatus. The sequence goes on from VZRV01003177.1 coordinate 429,437, forward strand.
TATGTAAAGCACAACACTGCAAACTATTTCCTACATACTTATGTTTATTGAATATATAAGAAGTACTGAAACTAGAGATAATACTGCTCTTCTAGAAAGTATGCATCTACTGCTCCTGTGGGAGTTAACTCTGCCAATCCCAAGCAACAAAAAGCAGTGGAGATGCCTCTTAGCTGAGCAAATAAAACTGGCAGCCAAAACTTCATCACTCCCATGGGCTCTTTCGAATGCTGGTATTTGATTAGAAGAGTGAAAGCATGAGCAACTTTCTAAAAGTTTCCTACTTTTCAGGGCAGTGTCTTTACAACTAACAACATTGCAACATCTCTGGGTGAGACTAAGTGAAAGGAGCCTAGTTCATTTCTGAACCTAGAGGTCAGAAACAAGTCTAACAGAGAAAAAAGGCAAACAATAATGCTAATAATGCTGGTTTTGTGCCTGGACTTCAGCACTTAACATGTTTATTAGTCATCTAAGTGCCTTAGCTGTTTTGTGCTTTTTGGAAGGACATTCCCAGCATGAAAGATTGTAATATAAAACAGATAACAGGATATGCATGAAAGTCCCAAGGGAGTAACTATTTAAACAAAGTTTTCTTTGGAGAGTTAGGGAATGACAATAGATAAGAAAGATTTAAAAGAATAATTCATCTGTGAACACCAAGAACAAGGTGGGGAGGAGTATTTAGAACTGTCCTGTAGACAAGGAAAAAAGAATGTTGACCTGCCAAACCACAGATTTAATTACACTCCCATGAAAATATAAGAATATAGATCACAAATTGCAGTTTACCAAAGCAGCTTCACCCATTGCAGAAAAGCCTTTTAATGACCACATACAAACAGGGATAGTGTGTTGCCACAGTAAGCTTTCAGGCCAAGTAGAGGCTTTATTCTGCCTTCTCAGGCTGTACTTTCAGTTCTCATTCTGTACATGCAGAAAAGTTTCAAAGCTTTGAAACAGTCCTAAGCAAATACAAATCTAAGTTGACAATAATTTATCATCTTACAATTTTATTAACACACACAGAGCATGATATTATGAACTCTACACTGAAAAGACTTCTTTGAGTGACACTCCCAGTCTGCATTGGCTTAGGGGTTTCTTGCCTCCTTTTGGGCTCATCAGTTTACGTGCTGACTGAAGAAATGCTTCAAAGCATGTTTACCCTGCTGTTCTCTATGGGTATGCTTCTTATGCATTTAATGTTAAATCCAAGATCATGTTTGAGCTCACAGTCATTGATTTCCCCTATCCTATCTAGATTTTTAAAATCCTAAGTACTCTGAAATACAAAGCAATGAGAAAGTGAAAATTGGTAGAAGTGTACAGACAGAACTAATTTCAAAATTTTTTTGACCATGGTATACTGGTTAACAACCAGGGTTTTTTGCAAGACCATATTCCTGTGTGGAAGCACCAGAGAGCATTTATCAACAAAAAGTCCTCTTTAAAATGACATCATGTTCTTTCAGAAATCAAGAGTACTTTTTTAGTTCTTGAAGTGAGATGTCAGAGATCAAGAACTGGAGCTCTGGTCTGGATGAAGCCTGAGGTGCGCTAGTCTCAGAATTCTGCCTAAACATAAGAACCTCAACAAAACCATGTGAAAACTTCTAGCACTTAGAAAATGTGTGTATCTGGTTCTGTGTTAAGATGGGAGAAATACATCCATGTGACAGACTTGATTTTTGGGAGACAGTATGAATACCATGCAAATTAACATTTAATATTCACTAACAAGTGGATGCAAAAACTCACTACAAGGGAAGGACTGATGCTATAGCTCTCAACTCTTTCTTGCTCTCTTTCTTTTATGAAGACAGAACTTGGAAAAAAACAAGCTAGCTATGAAACAAAGTAGACATGACTGGAGAGAAAGTCAGGAGTAAAAAAAAAAAAAATGGGTGGGGGAGGGAAGGAAAAAACAGGAAACAGACGCTGAAGACAAAACAGGAAAGAAGGTCATGATTTGTCTAATAGCCAAAAAGCTGCAGTGAAGCCAGAGAGGGGGGCAGGGTGGGAAGACACCAGAATTCCAGTACAGGCTAAGTTATATCATAGATGTTACTGTTCAGCCCACAAGATCTCCAAGTGTTGGTCCTCCAAGTGCTAGGCTGCAGGAGATCAGCATCTATATACACATCACTTTGAAGACTCTTCCAGTAGCTTCTTCATTTTTATACATTAATTTTGTGACAAGTCTCAAGACTTGCTCCTCTGTTGTAAGATTTAAACAACAGTACTCCTTCCTTTGCGCCAGTAATTATTTCATGTATTTATTTTTAAGCAGCAAATGCTTGCTTTGGACTGCCTAATGAACTAAGTGAAAAGCTGTACTTCCTGGAAAAACTGTGTTACTGTATCTCCAAATCCATAAAATGACAGAATTCTGATTAGTTCACTTCTGTTTTTCTGGCTTATCTATCTTATCTGGCTTAAGTTCCATTCAACACCAAGATCAGAGGCACAATACCTCAACAATTCAACTACATCTTTGGCTCAGCAGTTCCTACAGAGTAAGCTTCTTTCTGGTTTTAAAACAGATCATGAATTCTATCTCATTTACTTTCGGTTGAAGAGCTCCAAGACCAAACACCTGCGTAAAATATCAACCTGAAGATGTACTAAGTGTTTTGCGGTAGTTATAAAACTGACCCATCCACAGAAATATTCCTGATTTTAGCAAAAAATCATTTTACAGACAGACAAACTTGAGCACTATGAGGAGAAAGTGACACACAAGGCATGCTCATTAGGACAGCAGTAGAACCAAAACAAAAGTAGTTCTCAAGGCTTTTGTTCTTAAACACTGGGATCAAGTACTTCTAAACGTTCCATGTAAGGAGACAAAATAATAGCCTTTCACTTATTTTCAGCTGAAACCCAGAGGTCACTTCTCTCCAAAAATATATGGGTGATGGTCCACAGGGGAAGTTTACTTTTCATTAGACAAAAGCAATTTTTCTAACTTCATATAGAAGAGAAAAAGTGGAGACAAATCTTTTTGACCTGTTTACAATATGAGGTCCTCTAAATATGCACACAAATTGTATTACGTGCACAGAGTGTCAGAACTGGTTTACATGGGAGTTACAAAACCTACAAAAAGTTATGAAATGAGCTTTCTTACTTTTAAAATTATAAAGAATGGATGTATTCTCAGCTTAATTTTCACTGAAAACTATTACACAAGGTAGAAGTTTGTGCACGTCAAGTGATAAAACATTTTCATGTTGAATATTCCAAGCTAATTCATGCAGTATGACATCACTGAAAATCGGAAATACAATTCAAGTCTGGAGGAAACAGACAACATTAGCTATACATTCCAATTCAACAGATTTAGATTTCACCACATTTATGTAAAAAATTAACCAAATCTTCATCAGGTGAAGAACTCTGTGTTGGCAGATTCCTCCTATGAGGTACTGCTGTCATCACGTGATTCTCTGCAACTTCATTAATCACCATGACCACATTTGCACAGAAACAATTCAATACTTGAAGCAAAATGAATATGCAGTCTTCTTTCCGCACAGAACAACTGCAGCATTTCTCATGCCAATTAAAACAATGTTTCATTGTCTTCTTTAACAAAGGAGAATGAATTTTAGACTGCACATGTCTACAGAATACACTGTAACACTTGAGATAAAAATTTTAAACATTAAACTTACTGGAAAAGGGAAACAGAATGAAACTGAAGGCATTCCTTTTAAGATATACAGATAAGTAATAAGGAACATTGGTGTGACTTCCAAGTAAGAGTTTCAAATTGTTAAAGAACCTTTTTCTTTCCCCACAAAGATTATGGGAAATATACACAATATTGTAAAATACTTCACATAAAATGGAAAGGATGTTAAATTATGCAAAAAGATTTCAAAAAAGTTATTTATATAATTCTTATTCTGAAAATGTATTACCAGCTTGTGTTATTCAACACTAAAATGAACATTTAAACCTTTTAAATATATATATATATATATATAGTCATATGATCAAGAGACATTTAGATGAAAACAGTGAAGAAAGAACTGTGTTGGAGCACAAAGTTCCATAATCCTGTAATGGGAAACAGATCCCCTAAAATTCCCAAGACATAGTAACAAGGCTGTTTTCAGCTATGATGTGTGGGCTTTACCATTCGCAACACGGTGAAACCCTTCTTACTTCATATAGTTTCACGTATAAGCATCTCTTTCATCCTCTTTTCTTCTCCCTCCCCTCTGGTACCTTCACTTAATCTTACTTGCTTTTTTTAGAATCTTCCTGATTATCAATTAAGTACTATGTCTTACATCCTTAATTCCATCACCATTGCTAGAAAGCCAGGATGCCAAACTGTGTCAAAAGCCTGGCTTACATCCAGATAGTTTAGCACCTCACCTGAACAAAAAGCATATAAACAATTTAATACGCAAGCTGGATTTTTCTTTCAAATCGTATCCACAGACGAACAAGAAAATAAGCTGTGCACAACATTATGTGAATCTCCTTACTTGCCAACTGTTCAAAACAAAAAAAATTTCAAACATAGTACTTAAAAGTCATTCAAGTAATGACAAATTAAGCCACAGGCAAACATAATGATAATAGGAATGAAACAGCTTCAGAAATAGAGAATACTTTTCTGCAGCTAATTTTTTAACAAGAACTATACTACTACCTAGTATTGGGATTTTCTTTCTGCCCAAAGCAACTGGAAATCTGTTCAGCCAACATATCACAAAGATGTCCTGGGAGGCTGAAGAGATTCAGTTTTTCTTCTTCCGTGCATCACAATATACGTTCCAGTGAGTGTTCTCAACATCCCAAATAATTGGGGAAGTGACAGAAATACTCTTTAAACAAAGCAATTATAAACTCTGAGAATGTTATAAATCACCAGATTGTTCCGCTCAAATCTCCTAACGTATCTTGTTCTGAAAAGCATGGGTTGATTATGTTCTTGATCCATAGCCTAATGAAGACTTTTGCATTCCCTAACTGAAGGGATTACAGGTATCAAAAATGAACACCAGACTTCCTTTCAGAAGGAATCTCATCCACAACAGCCCCTGATTAACGGAGATGAAAGTGGAAGACCTAAATAGTTCTGATTCTGCCTGACAAAAACCACGAGGCAAAGCCTCTGTAGAAGAAAAGAATTGTATGCTCTGTTGACGTTGTCAGCGACCTCCTTTAAACTGTCATGGCTGGGATGAATAGCCTAAGTCACCAATCCATTTTATGACTGCTCAATCTGAGCCAGGGTTTAAGCGCATGCTGTGCTGCACAGCCTACGTTAATCTCAGTACATGTTAAGATACACGGAGAGCTGCAATCCGCCTGGTAGACAAAGAATATCCCTCAACTTCACTCTAAATGAGGACTGTGTTTATCTAAGGAGTAAATTTTCCAGTTAAGAATAAATACAAAGTTTCAGTGAAAATATATATTCCTCATTACTCAACTTGGAGCAGATTTTACTGCTTGCAGACCTCATGCAGAGGTGGTAGAAACATCACAGTCTTTTTCTTCTCTCAGTTTTGACCATGACACTACTTTGAGAATTGGCTCTAACTAATCCGTAGTAATCCTTTAGTATATGAAAATAAATACGTCCTTGAATAAATGAAAATAAACCCAGCAGGAACAAAAATCAATTATCAAAAGAAAAACTGTAAGAGGGAAAGATGCCATTTGTCTTTTCATTAATTCCTAGCATCACGGGCCTGCCGAAAAAGAAAGAATACTGAAGTTTCTTGGAAGCTGTGCAATATTTCTCCTACTTAGTGTTTAATCCCTTCAGGAAACACAGCAAGAATAAAAGGAATGCAAACAAATTTTAAGAAGCTCTGTTAGAGCAAGTCTTTTCTTCTTCTAGCTCTGAGCACTTTGAGAATGATCCAAGAAAAGTCTTTAACATTTAAAAACTAAGTTCATGAAAAAAAGCTAACATTTATAAAAGACTTTTAGAGAAAAAAAAAATGTTGTTTGGTAAAGAAATTTGTATTGCTGTGTTTTAAAAATTCTTTTAGGCTGCTTTGATTATAGATACTCAAACAGATCTGACAACTAGTTTGAAAATGTTAAAAGCTTCAAGTTCATTAATGAAGTGACTGTAATACTCTATAAAGCCACTTTCTAAAGACATTTCAAGTTTTTATTTGAGACATAAGTGAAGCCCTACTAAAGTATTCAGTCTAATATTTCATAAATAAAGAGAGAGTTTTTTCTAAAAAGAATAACCAGGAATCCTAAGTTCTGTGTATGGCAAAGCAATAAAAGCCCTCACTAACAGTTTGTCACCCTATTCTGAAGAGTAAGAAGGTGTATTGTAAGTTCTGTCAGGCATGGTAGAAGCTTGCAGTAGAAGCATTTAATAGTACAAATGTATCCAACTGATGTTTGAGCTATCCCTCTTCTGAATTTAAGTTTGGTGTCCAAGTATCTATATTCACACTAATTCTTAACAGGCAGCATTCAATTCCCAAATAAAATTACATACAGCTTAAGACAGAAGATGCTGTATCACAATTCACTGTGCTATTCTGGACACATCCATCAGCAAATAAACTTGTCTTTAGATTGGTAACTACTAAAGAGCATCAGTACTTGACATACTTCTTCCGCTGATCTAACCATATCCAAAAAAATGGTACTGCTGAAAAACATGGATTTCTTATTCAACATTTCCCTTTTTAAAATCACAAATCTCTAGAAAATGTATGTTCTCATAGCTGTTTTTCTCCAGTATCTCAAAGCAGCAAGTATGTGACTGTATGCACCCAAACTACTTCAGCAACAGTAGTTAAAAATTAATAACTGTAAAACCCATTACATTTTGAGGCTGGTACCCCAAGTTGCAGCATTTTTGGTACCTCATGCAATTCATTTAACTACGTCAACACTAGTTGCAGTCCCATTTTTGACCATGATAAACACATTCTGAAAGCACCCAAAAATAGTGTAGACATGGCCATTGGAAAGAAAATGTCAAATTTAATTTGCCTTATTAAACTCTATTCCTTACCTTTGTGAAACTACAAATATGTAATCAGGAAGGAGGGAAAGAGACTAAATTGAGGCAGAAATAAGAGTATTTTGACTGAAATCTTGAATCAAAGGTAGTCTTAGTGAGCCAAAAGATTAATTTTCAGTCTGAACACGAAGCATCAGTGCTATATAAATAACACACCCTCCCCAGCTCTAACCTAGATATCACCAGTGCCAAAAAAGATAGAGCAAGTTCTGATCCCTACAGGATACATTACCAAATCTCCATATTGTTCTAACCTAAACTTTAACAGAACAAGGCTCTAATATGCATTATTCTATTCATATCTTAGATAAGTTTAATAAATTGAACAGCACTATAGTTTTTTTCCTTAAACACAGGGAGTTCTTTTCATGCTTGAAACCATGTATATACTCTCGGTGAATGAAATGTTAAAGAAAAAATAATGACTAAGCTATTATGGAACTTTCCATTCTTACACTGTCTCAATAAACAGGGTGGAGTTTCAAAAGAACCGTAAACTTATTTCCCAGTTAGGGCCCTTCATACATGTATCACATGAATATCCAATGTATTTTGCTACTTCAGGGTCATGAGCCCTCCAAGGAAACTTTTCATACAAACTCTGCATCTGAATAGCATAAAAACAAAATGAACAACTTTGTCCACAACTGTGTATGGTAGTTCCACCTTGCCAAAACACTTCAGACAAATTACTCCCTTTGTATCGGAGCTGTGCAAATACTCGATGAATTTAAGACTTAACATTGGCAACCCTTTATTTTAAGCTTGTATTTTCTTGACCTCTCACTACTCATTTAGATTTTTCGGTGGTTTTTTGCAGATGAAATAGTTACAGCTAAATGAATAAACAATCTAGCTCACTTAGTGCTCCACACAGTGTAGAGGGACCACCCAGATTAATCCGTCTTTACTGGCAATGTGCAATACAATTTGAATTTTTCCCAACATGACTATCAAAATAGACTTTTAAACCATCAGATCTATCAATAACGTTAAACATTTTAGACAAAAAGAGTTAGGTGAGTGTTTCTCTCCTTATTGTACTCCCTTCTCCATTTGTGACACCTCAGTACCATAAGATACTGACTCCAACACAGCCCTATATAAGGCTGGCAGCCTCTCTGCTCCAGCACTTTGCTGGAGTGCCACACAACCCCCACTTCTCAGGAACATAAGAAAGGCAAGATGCTGGGCAGCACAGATCAAAATAGCTCAAGAAGTTTAAGGTGATTAATAGCAATTCTTAGTGGAGTCTGTAAATATGTTTGACTTACCGAATATTCTGTATCACATTACTTATTAATAAAATTGTTATTACTGTAAGAGTAAAGAAAGCATGTTGTAAACACACACACATTATGCTCATTTGTTTGCTGTAATGTAAAAGCTATAACAGCTTTCAGAGTTCCCCTACCACCGGATGAGGAAATCTGAACTACATAGTAACACTACAGGGGAAAGCAATTGTAAACAATTTAATTGAGAAAATCTGATCTAAGAATGAATGGTTATAAATTTCTAGACTAACTATATTAAATACAAGTTAAGTGGTTTGGTTTTTCTCATACAACAAATGAATGAGATTTTGGGATCACTTTCCTTAAAAGGCAACAGAATTAACAAACTAAAACAACCTTGTAATGGTACTTGCAAGTATTTGAAAGTACGTGTAGTTTATTTTCAATTCTTGATGACCCAGGACACCTATTCCAAGTCTTTAATATCTAACAATTCAAACCTCCTAACACCCACCAAAACTGAAAGTAGGACTTTGTCAACTTACATTGCTGTCACAGCGCTCAGCATCTCCTTTATGCACCACTTTAATCTTTCAGAATAGCAACACAGAAACCCAATGTACTTTCTCTGCTGCTTTGAACAGACAACTCTCTTTTTTAGCCACTCAAAGAATGTGTTCTGCACTCTCTCATAATTTAATCACTGTCAGTCATAACAGCCTATTGTGAAAAATAATCCACTCATTTATTTTATCATCAGTGCACTCAAGCATGGTCAATTTACAAGCAACATAGTCACATGCATCAGCCACGAGAGATCCGTTACAGAGCTGCTGGAAAGTTTGTGAACAAACAAATTGCTTCCCTCTGATTATCCATAGGCTAAATCTAGAAGCCTCATAGTCTTTCATCATCCTAGTTTCACAGGAGAAACAAAAGAAAGCCTTCAAGCAATAGTTCTAGTATTTACCTCAAAACATGCTCACACAAACAGTAGGCTAATTAAAACTTTAAATTTTTATATTAAATGACACTAATAATATCGCATCCAAATCAGGTGCTCATGGAGGAAAATGTTCTTTTAATCTCATCATAGTAGCTCACTGGACATCTGACACAAGCAGTGTAGCTGTTTGTGCTGAGAGACCAAAAGCACAGCTGCCATTGAAAGAGTGGGAGCTGCAGAAGGAACGCTAAAAGGCTTGGGAGCTAGCAGGCTGTAGGACAATCAGGACTTGCCAAATAGCAGTCAGACCAATACACCTGCATGCATTTAACAAGCCTTGCTCACAGTGTCAGGTTAATGAAGTCATGCAAGTAACAGCTATGAGCTCTAAGAGATCCAGACATTGCTAATCCAAGAATTGTCACTATGTATTAGCAGTTACAACAAGACAGAGGATGTAGGCATGAGTACACACATTTTTTATACACTTGCACACAAATGTATGTGTGCCACTCAACAAGACCTGGACAGGCTAGAGAGCTGGGTAGAGAGGAACCTAATGAAGTTCAAAAAAGACCAGCAAGGAATAACCCTGTGCACCTGTACAAGTTAGGAGTTGACCTGTAGCAGCTCTGCAGACAAGGACCTGGGGATCCAGGTGGGCAACAAGCTGTCCATGAACCAGCAGTGTGCCCTTGTGGCCAAGAACGCCAATGGTATCCTGGGATGCATTAGAATAAGCATTGCCAGCAGGTTGAGGGAGGTGATCCTGCCCCTCTACTCATCCTTAATGAGGCTGCATCTGGAGTTCTCTGTCCAGCTCTGAGCTTCCTAGTTCAAAAAAGACAAGGGACTATTGGAGAGAGTCAAAGTGAGGACTACAAAGGTGATTAGGGGACAGAAGCATCTCTCTCAGAGCTGTGACTGTTTGGCCTAGAGACAACCAAGGTGATCTTATCAATGTGCACAAATATCTTAAGGGCAGGTGTCAAGAAGATGGAGCCAGACTCTTCAGTGGTGTCCAGTGATAGGACAAGGGACAATGGACACAAACTCAAACACAGGAAGTTCCATCCAGGTATGAGGAAAAACTTCTTTACTGTGAGGGTGACAGAGCACTGGACAGGCTGCCCAGAAAGGTTGTGGAGTCTCCTCATCTGGAGACATTAAAAACCTGCCAGTCCATGACCCTGTACAACCTGCTGTAGGTGAACCTGCTTTAGCAGGGGGGTTGGAGTATGCCATTACCAGGGGTCCCTTTCAACCCCAGCCATTCTGTAACTCTGTCCAGTATAGTCTTATCTCCCATCCAGCCAAGGATTCCTCAGGAAATACCCTCATACATGAAACATCAGTAAAATTTCTATTATAATAAAGATTGGTCAGAAAATCATTCAGATTTATTGTTAAGTGCTAAAGCCTTTTAAGAATTTTCAACTGGTAATTGCTGAAACAGAATATGTAAACAATTTTTTTAACCAGAGCAACTCATTGAATGCTGCCTTTTGTGTGCTTTATGCAGAACATTTGCACAATATCCAGCCTTACAGTTCTCTCATCTCTTCCATTTTAAAACCAGGATATAATTAAAAATGTAGTGGTTAAAAAAGCCCAGATTTTCAGTGTTAACATTTTCAGTCAGGATATGCAGATAAAACTAGAAATGATCTACAACTAAGTTTAAAAAAGAAACCCAACTAAAGAAGCATCGCTTCAAGCAATCAGCCATTAAGTTCCTTGGCAAGACACAGAAGCCTCACCCACCCATCCTTTTGGCAGCAGTAGGATGCTACAGGGCAACCTATGTGGGAGACATGGCAGACATCACTGTACAGTCTGCCAGAGCCTCACACATTTATCTGGAGAAAAATTGCGGAAGAGCTGCATATGCTGACAATTTGGAATGCTCTGATTTCCATTACGCTGTGTTTTGCAATTTACCTGACCAAGCCAGCATTGCAATTCTCACAACATACAGCTATTAGGTATTTCTTTAATTCTGATAGGAAAGATTTCCAGACAAATCATAAATAATTTCTTTTTTATTGCAGTAAGATTTGCCTACAAGTCAGAGTATAATTCATCCTCCACATGGACACACAATCATGTAATACAATGCACTCCAGCTAATTAACAGAGCCAATGTATTAGACAGCTACTTAGGTATTTCTTGTCTTGAAGTGAATTTTTGGCTGCTAGAAGCAAATCTGCTTTGAATGCAACTGCTTTTACAATGAAAGTTAATAAGTGACTTCCATAAGAAACCCACAGTATATCAGAGTTGTCTAAGAAAGTACATATACACATAAAAACTGGTATAAAGAGCATCATGCCTATTCTGCCATTTACAGAAATTTAATTTAGCTTCTAGAAGTATTTGGTATCATGAAATACGACTTTTTCCAGTTAAATGAAAATTATACAGTTTGAGTTATTTCTTTCTAAGCACGAAAATATTAGTGTTGCAAAACTTCTGGTTACTTTGCCACTAAGCTACAAATCACTACACCATTCAACTTGTAGGTGTCAAAACAGTAAAGCAATAGAGCAGCACTGCAACTACCCGCAAAAACTGAAGTAACTAACTCAAGCCAATACCTTTCAGGACCTTTTCAGGCTCCAAAGGTTACTATTGTTGAATTTTCCAGACTACTCGGTAAGAAGCAATTTTTCATGCAGTGATCAGTATTAAAGTCTGATGAGCCCTCAGAAAAAGGCTGAGAACAAAAGCTGGAATTTATGACCCAATTAGGTCAGACACACCAGTGCCTCAACAAGCAAATACACCAAGTCTGCCACGGTTAGAACCTCTAACTCAGCAATGCTCACATTTGGGATTCATGCACTGAAAATGTAATTCTGACACTTGTCAATAGGTGTAAATTCTAAACAAAACAAAGCAACACAAGAATCCACTCCAGCAATCTCATCCACAAAGTTAGGCTATTGGGCTTCTCTTCAAAAAAAAGGTGGGCTTTGATCATTGGTTTGTTAACTTTTTAACTTTGTGCCCCTGCTACCTCCCCAATCTACAAGCTGTACCATCAGAAAGCACTGATGGTAACGTCCCTCACTATATACACCTTATACTGATATTTAATACAGACTATATTTAAATTCCTACAAACTGCCAGTTGTCACTTTTATAGAAGTCTTCAGTTTCAGAATTAAGTCTGGAATGTAATGTGTTTTTCAAATATTCTCTATGGACTTAGGCATAAGATAAATATATTTATATAAATAAGACTTACAAAAGCTAACTAACTGACTCCACTTTACCCGTTGAGCAACAGTGTAGTCCAAACCGTAGGCTGTAGGGAGCAACTACAGTAAATGTATCTTCTGGCAGCCTAGAAGCGGGTCCCCTTCCAAATTAATTATCAATATCAGGCTATCACAATGGCAGACGTGGTCACCTAAATCTCTACTAGCCATAGGGACCTCACAGGATCATCCTGAGATAACAGTGAATCCATGTGCACACACTGCACTCAGCAGTCCCACTCATTAATTACTGCCGGTGCTTCCCCTTCTAGAAAGAGTCTGCAACTCCTGGATTCTCAGCAAACAAAAATTTTGGTGTGAAATCACAGGGCAATGAAGCTTACTGTCACTTTAACAGGAGTGCTACTTTAGGATGGCACTAAACAACTACAAACAATTTACTTTCCTATTGACTGTTAAACCAGGTCCGTTTCAATGTCCATTTAAAATGATGGATATTTCTGAAAATTTCAAGATAATTAAAGGAATACTTGGTATAAGGAAAAAAAAAGTACTGAGTAAACCTGTACTCAAGAGAAATTCTCTTTATCTCCTTTTCAGCATTCAAATAGACTGACATAATACAATGGTTTGCATCTGACTACACACAACAATGAGAAAGCTATTCCACAGAAATAAAATTTTCAAGGAAAACTTGTTTCATCCTAGGACACACAGCATCTTACTTTGCAAGGACTGACTTGTTAATATCTCTAAACTGTGGCTGCATCTGGAATATAATGTAAATATACAATCAGTTCCAGTCTGAAGCATACTGTATTGCAGAAACTGAGAAATATCTTTCTACGACACAACATGCATTACAAGTCACAGGAGATACATTTGATATCTCAGAACTCATTGTCAGGGCAACTCCAAGACTGGCATCCAAGTAATATGTCAGGTACAACAAATACTAATGATAAATTCTCTTCAAAAGCTTGTACTATAAAATAAGTAGAAAACAGTCTTAAAGGTGAACATTTCAGACCTCCAGAAATATTAGAAAGAAGCAAATTTGAGAAGTGAAATGTTTAGTAGTAAAAAGTTTTCTATTGCCATGACACAACCATTTTTATTCCAGTATTAGACTGGTTACCCTGCATTGACACTTTTTTGAGAAACTGAAGACTTTCACGGTAGTTAACATATTTATTTGATTTATAAAGGATTTGTTGACGGTCTTTTTCCAGAATACTGTTTTCTACACAGTGGATTTACTGGTTTGGCTAGTTCCTCCAATTCTAACAGCAAACTAGAGCAGTATCATAGGTCAAGCACCACATTTCTCAAATTACCTTAGCTTTATGTTTTGTACACATTATTGAAACACTAAAGCTTTTCAAGATTCCTTCAACCCTTTATCTTATTTCTAACATCCCGATAAGCCAAAGAATCAAAAGGAAGTTTATTTTAAGAAAAGAAAAGCTATCAGAGGAGATGCACGGTATCACTTATTATGAATGCATTTTCAAAAGCAAATCACAAAGACACTTTTAAGCATAGCTGATACTTAGTTTTTGTCTATTCTGTTAAGAGACACCAGTCATGTGACTGAGTAACACCATTCATTTGAAAGTTTGGGGACAGGGCAGTACAAATTAAAGGCTTCCCAGGAGTACTGACAAAACTAGCTTTTTCCAGTTAAATTCACTTTTGCTGCAGCAACAGTACCAGCACCAACTTCTAATCCTTTCTTCCATAGTTTAGGAGTCCCAGTGACATCCCCAGCCTCACTGCTGTGACTGTGCTCCTGACTTCTCTGTGTCCAAATTACCAACTTTTGACAGCTTCCCAGGAATCTAACCACTTTCAACCAGAACAGAAACAGAGCTAAGGATACTGCAGGAATTAAGCTTTGCTCTAGCTTGCCTCTGCCTTTTGCAACAGAGAGCTATTGCAAAAACACGCAGTTGTCTTACCCTGCCTCACCATCATAAGTGCCAGGACAGGGCAGGATGCAGAGGCAGAGGAGTGGGCTGCAGACCACACTCAGCATTAGCACCCTCGGCCATTCACGCAGCCTTTGTGCCAAAGCAGACAAAACAGAGCCTCCACCCAGAGAATCTTATCCTACGATTTTAGACTGAGGTTTTGCTGCCCTTATCAGCCTCACCTACAGATCAATTCAGTGACAAAAACTGTTAAGCAAAGTGTATAACAAAGGAAAATTTTGTTTATACCTCCTTCTTCCAAAAATATTAAAACTATGACTTTGCCCCCAACATTAACTTTTGGTTGTAAAACCCCAGCTGTTTGGCTAACTTTTGTATAATCATTCCAATGAGCCCTCACAGGGGTTTAAACTAAGCATTTCAGTTAAATTTCATTCTTTGCAGGGGGTGAGGGTGGGTAGAGAAAGAAAGCAGGCTGCTACTACTACTACTGACACAAACCAAGAAGTTAGTTTGTTTCCAGCTACTGCTAAATTCACTGTGAATTATTTCACTTGTACCTCCTGAAGTGCCTCAGGAGACATTCTTCTGCATTCAGATTGCAATTACACTACAAAGCTATACTATAAATTCTTCATCCCTTTACAGCTGTCCATCTGTTTACAGCTATACTTAACTGAACTGTTGCCATCAGCTACCTGCAGTTTTACAGAGACTCAGGGCATGCATATATATTTTTAAAACTATTGTATGACATCTGCATTTTCCTTCAACACTCTTCTTGATATCTGCAATATCTACAACTTGCTAGTACTTCTCAGCCATAGGCTCATTCTTTATGTGTTTAAAAACTGCATTCCACTATTCTCCACAATCTGTCAGTCATTAAGAGCTTCGCAGCTTAGCCAGAACTATGCCAGAGGCATAAAGTATTTTCAGTAATAATTTCAAATAGTTATTTTTGTGTATTGTTAAAGTAGCAAGCATTGTTAGTTTCATTCAGGAATACCAAACAAGTGCATAGTTGAACTGGTAGATAAGATTGCATCATTTTTAAAATTATGGTATCCCTCCAGTTAAATCTTGCCCCATTTGGTACCCCCCCAAAAAAATCGTTTACAATGCTCTTTCATTCAACTTTTCATTGCAGTGCACATCAAGTGTGCCCATTCCTAACCAAGTTAATTTTTAACAAACTGAATGAACAGCAATGAACAGCATACCTGGAAGAAGGATGTTAGGTACCACCTAGTAAGGCTACAACTGCTCATTACAATTTTGGTTTGATATGTGACTCCCCAGCTGACATCTAAAATGAACTATTTCAGGTATGTGGTTTAAGGAGAAGTCACCTAAACAGCTAATGGAAATAAACAAGGGACAATCTTTCTGTAGGATGTGTGAAGAAAGTTGAAGCAGCAGTCTCTTAGTGGGGTAAGGAAAACAGGGAATACAGAAGTGTGTACAGTGGCAGAAGTTTCTTAAATGAAGAACTGCTGGCAAAGGAATCATAACAAGTAATCAAATCTTTCTGTTTGTTTTCATGCTATACACAAAATAGAGACTTAGTCTGTGAAATCAACAATAACACTATTCTGCTAATTAATAGCAACTCAATGAATGATCTATATGATACCATTAAGGCAAATAGTAACAATAATGTAATTTTTTTTCCTTGGCTATGGTTAAAATCTCTTGTGAAATACCAAGTCTTCAGAAATGAGATTCAGGATTCTTGACTCAGGATAGATACCTAGAGGTAAAGACCAATCTCCACAAGTTGTGGTACTGGCTTTTGGAATCCACTTCTTGAATCTCTATAAAGAGAAATCTCGTCTTGTAAAATATCTTCAGGAAACAGCTTAGACACATTAGTGATGCTATGAACTCAACTTCAGATTTCATGCTAGATTAAAAAAAACCCCCCTCCTTTATCTTCATGACAAAGTCTCCTTCAATATCTTGATTCTAAATAGATACAAAACACTTCACATGTGGCAGATCCAAGGAAACTATGGAAGACTGCAGTTATTGCAAGAATCCTTTTATTGGCAGCACTTCAGTTTGCCCTTGAAGAAAAATAAATAATTTGTTTTGTTAATCCAATTCCTTTGCATTACAGAGAGTAGCTTCTATATGCATGGTAACCAAAGCTTTCCCTCTTTGTAACTTCACCTTTCCTTGTTCCAGACTTAAAAAGCTACATTTGAGATCAAACCATAGACCAACAGACGTGATAAAACTAAGCTAAGAGCACCAACAATTTGTGTCAGGCATTTCACACAACCAAACAGGTAGACAGGAAACTTACATGCCATAAAAACAGACAACAATATATAGCTTACATGAAGTTAGAAAGAATGTCAATAGATAAGCTTCCATTTTTTTGTTAAGATGCTAACTTAAAATCTCCTTAGTGTTAGAGAAAACTGACCGGCTTTAAAAAATTCTTTCCAGAAAAACATCACATTTTAAGCAAAACCCGAATATGTTAGTTAACTGCTCCACAAAATCAGTTTACAATGCAAAAATTATTCAAAATATTCCTCACACATTTCTCTCCCATCCACTAAAAACATAAACTTTAATAATAAAGGGAATATCCTAGATTTTAATATGTAAGCTTTAAACATTTTAAAGCAAGTTTTAAATACAATAAAAGTTGCTTGAAGACATAATTTGGAAAGACATGGAATTCCATGATTTGTTATTCTTCATATTAATTCCACAGAATGATGATAAAATTGATTTGTAGATGGAATGTTCCCATAAAATTTCAGCATGGTATTCTATTCAAATGACTTAGAAGAACAAAAAGTTGACATAACACTCAAACTGTATTAAGGTAATGCTTTAGCCACCTTATTAAGCATGTTTATGTAAACAATCTGGGTGTCTGAAAAAAACAAGCACTAAAGGCATTAAACTCTCCTTGAAAACCAAAGGATAGCTGGACATCCAGCCTTTTCCTCAGAGTCTTTCCCATACAAGGACATCTACTCTCCTCATTTGCCTCTCTTCACACTTCAGTTTTATTTCATTTAAAAAATCTAAGTTATTTCAGCAGCATGGTCATCACTCTCACAGAAAGCCTTCATAGCAAACATAACTATGCTCAGCTATTTTTTCCCTGTTCTTGTGTAAATAGGGAAGCCACTGCCACCTCAAATGGCACAGTTAGCAGTACAGGTCTGAGCACTGATGGAGGATTAAAGTTCACAACATTATGTTTGGTCCCAACAGAACTTTAAAAGAGATTTACCCTTTAACTTTTCATTTGATAAGCAAGAAAAGACTGTGTCCACAATTTCTGGAATGCCTGTGTGGGCAATGCCATTTGTAATTCTGGGGGTTGGTGCACGCAAACAATGGTTTATTGGAGATCTTTCAAATACAATCAGATTGCAGACCATCGGTTCCATCACAACACGCCTGGACTCTCCTCAAATTTAGACAGGCTATTTATTCACAGGATATTTAACTAGGATGCAGAGGGGGTTAACAGAAGCACGACCATAATCTTACCTTCTCCATCTATCCCCTACCCTCTCTTTCCCCAGGGCACTAGGGAAGGAAAAGGAGGCAAGGAAACCAAATAGTACCCATCCCCACAGAGCTTTCTGCCCCGCTGGAGAGACTGGGATTTATAATCAAAACTGTCTGGGACACAGACTGCTGCTAGTGTTGCCTGCAATGCTGGCAGGCTGTTAAAGTTACAAAGAGAAAAATGTGCCAAAATATGTACTCTTGCTTGCCAAGCATATAATCCTGATGCATACTTCCTGATAGGAAAAGGATTTAATAAATATGAGACAATTTCCTTTTCCCTTTGCTTAGAAATGATCTTCTTTCCCACATGCTTAACACCAGAGAAAAAGAAACAGCACACCTTCCACATTTAAAAGAAGCTCAGTTAATTCTCTGCCTGGAATACTCAGGTTCATTTGATCAAGCATATTCTGTATTTTCTTAGCAACTCAGATGACAATCACCAGGACAAGTTTTGGAATCTAAGAGAGTCTCTGCCTCCTGTTACTTATTAAACACTTTAAAACACGTTGGAGGGCTGGATTTGTTGGTAGATATGGTCCCAGTTGGTGCTGGGCTCACTCCACAGTGTGCTGTACTAGTAGGTTCTCTCCTGGTTGGAAACAGCAAGGGAATACCTGCGAAGTACTAGGGGTTTTACACTGGAATCGTGGAATGTCCTTAGTTAAAATGAGAAGGAAAGTTTGCTACAAACTTTCCATGTCAGAAAGCTTAATTACTCAACTGGATACATATAAGTTGAGGGATAGCTTCTGTTGCTTAAAAGGGCCAAAGCAAGTAGAAAAGCAAAATTTGTGGGTCAGGGAGTCAAGCAACGGACAACAGTACAGGGCTGAGGCACTCAAGCTTACTTCATTACTGTAATTTATTCATTTCAGTAATTTATTTAGTATATTAACATGAGTGATACTTATAAAATACTACACAAACCAAGGCTAGAATTTCAAGAGTCCTCATTAAGGAAAAACTAAAGGTAGCTAACAACACATTCAACGGATCTGTTGAAAAAACAGTGTGAAGAAGAGACTAATATATGTTAAAACCCTGTGTCAAAAATAATCTTAATACACTTAAGAAAACTCTTACTTTCATAATAAGGCTTTCAAAGAAGAAACGGTTGTCATTTAAGCCTAACAGAGAAGAGTTTCCAAGTACCGAAAGGTACCCAGCAAATTATTTAAGTGTTACTAAGGTAATGATCACAACTGTATTTTCCCTAACTTGCAACATCCTTCTGCTAGTTAACATCTTTTCCTATTTGCAAAAAAGGAGGAAATAGGACCTTTCACTCATAACAAGCTGTCAAAGACTCCAGTTGCTAAATAAGATATATTCAGTAGAGTGAACATAAAAGCTTAGAGAGGATACAGCAAAACAGTTGACATGGTTTTTGGAACAAAGGTTGTAAGAGAGATGAGTGTCTGCCTCCGAAGTAACAACCGATAAAGCAAGAGGAAAGCAGCCTCAAGTAGCACCAGGGGAGGTTTAGATTGGATACAAGGGGTAATCTCTTCACTGAACGGATGGCCAGGCACTGAAACAGGCTGCCAGGGAAGTGGTTGTCACCATGTCTGGAAGTATTTAAAAGACTTGGAGATGTGGTGCTTGGGGACACAGTTTAGGGGTAGACTTGGCAGTTTTAACTTAACAGTTGGATTCAATAATCTTAAAGGTCTTTTCCAACCCGAACAATTATAGGATCCAATGAACAACAGAGTTTATATAGCAGCAAAAATTTGCCTGACAGGAAAAGGCAGTCTACAAACACTCACTTTTACCAAAAGTATTAAGCATTCTTAAAAGTAAAAAGCAGGCAAAACGGCTAAAGATTTCCGAAAACCAGCTATTAACCTAATCAAACTGAGAACAAGAAATATCAACCATCACCACATGTGTTAGGAACAGGGTGGCAAAGATTATTTTGAACTCCAACAAGAATGCTGTTTGAAACATTACAGTTGTTGCCCTGTAATGTTTCAAACGGAAATAAGACCTATGCAATCATACTGCCTGTTCATCTGTTTGTTATTCTTCTCTAGTAATGTTTAAGTTCAATGGTCAATTTGAACCAAATTTAGCAATGGTCCAGAGGTCTCAATAATACTTAATTTATACAGGACATGCAAAGCCAGTTTGGTAGGAAAGAAATCCCAATTAGTGAAGAGTGTCTAGTATAAACTCAAAAGTAAACCTATTTTATTTGCCTTACTAGCTTTACAATCAGCACCTACCAGCCAAATAAAATAAATACTTATCTAGTGATAATTTGGATGGTTCTGCATCAAGTATACTTACGGAATAATATAAGAAAACAAAGAAAAGAGGTACTGACAGGACAAACATTTATTAGTGACAGGGAAAAAGCTGATATTTTGTTATAAAGGAGAGCATGAAAAAGTCATGAGAGACCACGTCTCAAGTTCTTCCGCTACAACTTAGTTTTAAATATTCAAAGATCTGATGCTTTCAGGTAAACCTGAAACGAATTCTGAAGAGGATTACAAGAAGGTCAACATCATATTTGCTATCACTAGCTATGAGAGGCTAGTACTCCAGTATTCACAGAACTATTTGGGTTGGAAGTGACCTAAAACGTCATCTAGTTTCAAACCCCTGCCATGGGCAGGGATACCTTCCGCTAGATCAGGTCACTCAGGGCCCCCATCCAACCCGGCCTTGAACACTCCTAGGGATGGGGCATCCACAACATCTTTGGGCAACAGCCACCAGTTCCAGTGTCTCATCACACTGACAGTAAAGAACTTCTTTCTAACATCCAATCTATGCCTATCCTTTCAGTTTAAAGCCATTATTACCATATTACTACTTCTAACTATTACTGAATATTGTATAATGGAGCATAAGAACATGAAAGGAGGAAAAACGAGAAAGAACATGCGTGGAACAATATTTCAAATAAACGAAAAAATCATTACCTAAAAATTCTACTGCTTGTGTCTTGCTTTTACCACACTATTACCCATTTATTAGAAAGCTTTTGAAATAAGTTAGCAGAATAAAATCTAGCAATATAAGCCAATTTCAGCTGCTATTAGATGGATGGGATCTCTAAATCCAGTTTATTCAACTTGCAGGACTTGCGAATTTTGCATTTTGGGTTTCTTCTATCTCCTCCTCATCCAACACCATTACATTCAGAATTCAAACTAATTTGTGCTTTTAACTCAAAGAATCTGCAACTCAAACGTGTATAGTTAGCTGACCATAAAAGCACAGACAGAGCTGCAAAGCTGTGCCTGCTGCAGGTATATGAACTAATAATGCAAAGAGGATGCTTTAGGTTAAAAAGAAAAACCAACTCTGTCTCCTGAATTGCTAGTTTGACAATTTTGGTCAAATATTCATGCTGGTTTTGCAAGTATTCAAACTGAGTCTGTTTACACTGGTTATGAGTGTACCTTAACACAAAACTTTAGACAGTCACCCTGAAATTTTGGCAGCAAAATTTCCTCAGATTACAAATTACTCATGACATCATTTCCATAGTCCTGTCACAAAGGCATAG
Source organism: Falcunculus frontatus (assembly GCA_013398115.1). Lineage (NCBI taxonomy): Eukaryota > Metazoa > Chordata > Aves > Passeriformes > Falcunculus > Falcunculus frontatus. The sequence continues at coordinate 450,885 of VZRV01003177.1, forward strand.
TGACCTCTTAAGCCTGGAAGCAAAGAACACATCTGCTGTGCATGGACACAGAGGTATCATGTCCTAAATCAAAAGGTTACCTTTACTTACAGCTCAGTAGTCCATCTACTTCTGATCTGAGCACCAGTGGACAGTTTCAAAATGCAATGATGTCTTAGACAGAAACATCTTCAGATATAAACAATATATAAAGCACTTTGACATCAATCAGGGAACTGACTATGCCAACTTCCATATATATTCTTTTGAAGAACATACCAAGTTCAGTGGGCTATGCTAGAATTATCTATCACAAAATACATCAGACAAGTTCATTTGCAGGTTTTGTAGAGCTTAAGATGCTTAATTAAGTTTCTTGACTTGGAAAAAAATAAAAATATAAATCAAGTTACAATATTTTTCAGACTCCATGGGGAAGATAAAAAAGTCAAGGGTCTTGGACATCTTATTACAAGAATTCAGCAGATCTGATTCAGAATTCTCAATGGCATCTCCACCTTTTCTGAAAGGTCAGGAGATACACCACACTTAAGCTTATATAAGCTACAGAGAAAACATAGATAATATAGTCACAAGACCACTAAAAAGAAAATAATTATAAAGTGTTCAGAAATCTCTTAATGCATCCATCTCTCCATTTTTAGGATAAGAGAATCATAATTTTCATTACATTAAATTCCTCTCAAAAAGTTCTTTTCCATATGCCTATCTAATGCTTTATTTCAGCATCCTCCCTTGTGTGAACTGCTAGTAATGATTCTAGAAAATCTAATAACTAACCATTTTGATGCAAGAACTTCTTTAACTAAGAGGTCAGTTTATAAATATGGTATTATGTAGGCAATGATAATATCATAATCAGAAGAGATTAATTCCACTAATTAAATACTGTGTAAGAAAAACAGGAGTATTAAGTCAACATCAACAACAATCAGCAAAGACGCTTTAGAAAGCTTTTAGCTTTATAGACCAAGTTAAATGTTAAAGTCAAAATCCCCATATATTAAGAGGAAATAAAAATCATTCACAGGAAACAAATCAGTATTTTACTGATCACACATTGCTGTGCTGCCTCAAACATCTTTGAGAGCACAAACCCACAGCAGTGCTGCGCTACTTCAGACTGCAAGTCTGATTACTTCTCACTTTCTCTACTTTATGCTATTCAGTAACTAGCTCCTAGTCAGATCTTTAAATATGACCACTTGCACTATGAAGCTCAAAAAACAGCCAGAAAGCCCACCACTTGTGAGAGAAAAAGGCTACCAGCCTTAAACCATTAGGTGAAATAAATACAGTTTATCCTAACAGGGTACCAAAGGCTGCAGAACAAAAAACATAGGTGATCTAGGGGAAAAAAAGGCTACTTTAGATTCCTCTTTTTCTCTTAGTTCTCACCCCAAAAGTTAAGCCCTCTTTAGCAATCAGAAATGGAAAGTTAGTGGAAGTCAAAGCCCAGGATCTCTGTAACAAGGCACTCTACATGCAGTGACTTTTCCCTTGCTATCACTTCTCCCTGTGTACAGCAAGCTAAGAGTTTGATCTTTCTGTTCAGTTCTTCAAAACTTCTAGACTAAAATTTGCAAGTGTTGTTTTGAAGAGCAGCAACACAACAAAGCATAAAAATTATTACAAAAAGTAACTACAATCAAATCAGTGCATCACACTTGAAAACTGAATATAGTACACTCTCTTGGCTGAAAAGCACTCAACAAGAGGTAAAACTTGCAGAGTATTTTAGCCCTTTGCAGAATTACCAGCCCTTCAGGGTATCAGCAAAGACAGGGCTGTCATGCGAATTGATGCATACTATTGAAGAGTAAGTGTAGCCTATGGCAGTGCTTTTCAAGTACAAAGCCAGGTCAGTAAATTGAAAGGTTTTTCATGCAAAGGAAGATATATCTTAATAGCCAACCAGGCATCTCCCTTACTCTAGGGCAGTGAAAGGAGCAACAGCTGTTTTCAGAAGAAAAGGTCAAAAGCACCAGCTGAATATGCGAGCATAGTCGGCTTAGCTTTTTTCTACATAAGGGTCTTTAGGTTGCAATCATGTTGATGTAAGGCCTGTATTAGATTATCTCATTGCAGCAATAGTAATGTTGCCTATTTTTAATGAAAGTATTCTGAGGTGACTGCTTCAATTTCAGCTAAAGCCCTGAATGTGATCACTTTCACACAAAGCAACAAGAAGCCTTCCACACTAAAATAGTGTAGCGGTTTAAAAATCCAGCTGTGGATCAAGTAACATTTTACTGCTCACATCAGAGACCAAAAGTTTTGCATAACTTCACAGCATGTAACCATCAGACCACTCTCTACTCACTAAAAATGTTTCTTTAGCGATGACTAGCAGAGCAAAAGCCATCTTCAATTCTTCAGCAGCACAGGACTTTGTAAACAACAGCAATGTTTACTTTAATTCAAGGGGAGACCAAAAAAGACAGAACAGAAGAAAATGAAGTGGGGAGAAGAGGTTACAAAGGGCTTGTTTGGAGCTGAAAGGATGAAGGGGAGAGAAAATACAGTGAACTACACCTTTAGAGGATAAACTCAAATGGAGGAGAGGGAAAAGAAACCTTACAACAGTACATCCACTGCTGAAAATGAAAACTCAACTTCTGTTTCTTAACCTCCATACAGACTAGAGACACTCAGCTTCCTAAGAGCATTTTTCTTTTTAAAGGTTCCACAATAGGAGCAAATCGTTCAAAAGCATCAGCCTGGCATGATCCATGGACACACAGCTGCCCACTGACATCACTACTTCAATTAGCTCAAATTTAGTATTGAAGAAAAAAGAATTAGTATAGTTACTGACCAAATTTGCTATTCAAATGTTTGCTCGTACAAGATAGACATGATCAAAGGTACAAAAGCCACTCTCTAAGCTCTCCACACCAGACAAAGAAATAATGAATCATAGTCGAAATGTCCCAAGTATCTCCAGTTCCAATTCACTCCTACACAGTGGTACATTTTCCCCCCATGCTATCATAATTTACATACCATTTCAGGCTAATAATGCTCTGCAAACATATGTTTAAAGAAAAAATTCTGCAATTTTACTTTATGTTACTGAAAAATGGAAATAATAATAACTTTAGGCTTACAAAAAATCTAATGGCAGAATTGTATTTTATAAAAAAGTGCTAATACCCTAATAATAGCAAACAACTAGAAAAACGATACAGGTGGAATTCCCATTATAGCAGAAACTTGCTGTTCTAATAAGAATATTTAAAACTTGTGAAGCTTTGCTTTGACAGATGACAAAGTTGCTATTCTGTGATTTTGTTTCACTTTAATTTTATTAAAGACATTTACACTGCAAAACTTTCCAACTTTGTTTCTGGATGAAAACCAAGCTGACTGTTCTATCGTGCAAGAAAGTCACTCAAGCCTCTACAACACCCAAAAACTTCAGTAAGAGAATTTCCACACAATTTTTCAAGTACCAGTTATAGACTTGAACTATCAAATAATACTATACCTGAAGCATCGGGGAAAGTAGTTTTTAAGAGTTAAACAGCAAGATGGACGTTGTCAGATTCCAATGATGTGGTCAACAAAATAGCAGCCAAGTCCCCACCAAGCCGCAAGAAAGAAACACATGCTTTCCTAAGCACCATGGGTTTCTGGAGGATGCATATTCCAGACTACAGTCAGATTGTAAATCCTCTCAATCAAGTGACTCAGAAAAAGAATGATTTCAAGTGGGGTCCTGAACAACAACAAGCTTTTGAACAAATTAAACAGGAGATTGTTCATGCAGTAGCCCTTGGGTCAGTCAGGAAAGGACAAGATGTGAAAAATGTGCTTTACACTGTAGCCAGGGAGAAAGGTCCTTTCGGGAGTCTGGCAAAAAGCACCCAGGGAGACTCAAGGATAACCCCATGATTTCTGCAGTTAGAGATACAAAGGATCCCAGGCCCGTTACAACCCAACTCAGATACCAGCAGCTTATGAAGGAGTTTGAGCTGTCTCAGAAGTGACTGGCACTGAAGCACAGCTTCTTCCGGCACTCCAACTACCGATACCCAGCTGGCTGTTCAAATGGAAAGTCCCTGCCACGTGTCATGCCACTGACATTACATGGAGTAGGCAGGTTGTGCTGATCCCACAGCAAGCTCAAACAGGAAACCCCAATCACCCAGGGATCTTGGAATTCAGCACAAACTGGCATGAAGGCAAAAATTTCAGACTATCATCCTCAAAGGAGAAGGTAACAGATGCTGAAGAGGCCCTACCATATAATCAACTATCAGAAAATGAAAAGCAATACACCCTCTTTACTGACAGTTCCTGCCACACATGGAAAATGGAAAGCTGCCACATGAAGTCCTACACAATGAGCTGCAGTAGCTATTGAGGGACAAAGTGGATCACGCCAGGGTGCAGAGCTGAAAGCCATCCAGCTGGCTTTAGATATTGCTGAAAGAGAAATGGCCAGTGCTCTACCTCTGCACTGACTCATCGATGGCAGCAAATGATCTGGGGGTGGCTGGACCAATGGAAAAGGTCAATTGGCAGCACAGAGGGAAATCCATCTGGGCTGATTAAACGTGGCAAGACATCACTGTCTAGGTAAAGAAGTTGGCCATAAAAGTATGTCACATAGATGGACACTTACCCAAGGGTTGGGCTACCAAACAACACTGCAACAATGGACACATGGATCGAGCTGCCAAGATTAAAGTGTCTCAGACAGAGCTGGACTGGCAACAAAAGAGTGAATAATTTCTGGCTCAGTGGGCCCATTATGCCTCATGTCATCAGGGAAGCGTTGCAACACAGAGGTGGGCTTGTGATCAAGGGGTGGACTTAACCGTGGATCCTATCTCCCAGGATAACCATAACTGAAATACGGGCTGCAATGAAGTAGGCCAAGCGGGCCTCTGTGGTATGGCAGACTACGGTTGAAACATAAATATGGGGAGGCCCTGCAGATTGATTACATCACACTGCTGAAAACCCACCAGGACAAGTGCTACATGCTTACAAGGGTGGAAACAACCCCTGGCTGGCTGGATACATACCCTGTGCCTCACACTACTGCCCAGAACACCATCTTGGGCCTTGAAAAGCACGTCCTGTGGCAACATGGCACCCCTGAGAGAACTGAGTTGGACAACAGGACTCATTTCAAAAATAGTCTCACAGAGACCAGGGCCAGAGAGCACAGGATTGAGTGGGTGTATCCTATTCCCTATCATGCACCAGCCTCTGGGAAAATTGAACAGTACAATGGACTGTTAGAAACCACATTGAAAGCAGTGGGTGATGGGGCCTTCAAACTCTGCAATCTATACTTAGCAAAGGCTGCCTGGTTTAGTTAACACCAGAGGCTCCACCAATTGAGCTGGTCCTGCCCAATCAAAACCCCCACATACCATAGAAGGGGATAAAGTCTCCACGGTGCATTTGAAGAATATCAGTTTGGATTAGTCCTGCCTGAAGCAAAGGCAAACCTAGGCGTGGAACTGCTTTTGTTCAAGGACCTGGGGGCAGTTGGTGAGTAACGCAGAGGGATGGGGAAACACAATGTGTGCCTGAAAGGGATTTGATTTTGGGGTGAGAACAGGCTGTAATGTTGAATTTTATAATATTGGCTGCTGAATGACACTGCCACTGTATGCCATAACTACCATGGGCAACGAGTATGGTCTGCTCCAAACACACCAGTTGTAAGCTCCTGCTGTAGCTTGCAACCACGTGGCAGCACACCAGCCCTCTTGCCCTGGAAGACATCTATGTTGTATAGAGCCTAAAGTCATAAACCAAATTAACTCAGTCTTGGAGGGACAGCCACTGACTACTGAAACAATACCTATGCTTGTGTGTGTGTATGTATATAGGTACATATACAGTTGGTAGGTGTAGGATTTGGGCATGCTATAAATGGTATAGACTAGGGGGAGGATAATGTCCTGGTTCCAGCAAGGATGGGGTTAACTTTTACAGTAGCCAAGAGGGGGAATGGCCAGGAGACAAAGATTATTCTATACCACCTCACATTATTTTCTAGGGACAGGGGAAGGAATCCCTTGTGCATCGTGTAGTGTGGTGGTGCAGTCAGGTACTCACCAGGCTCCATGTGGGGAGCACTCACATGTGAATCATTCACCACCCTTGTACACTCTGTTATTAATATTGATGCTGTTATTGCTCATTTTCTTATTTCATTACTATTTCTAGTAAACTCCTCTTATCTCAACCCACAATCTCTACCTTTTATGCTTCCAATTCTCCTCTCTATCCCACTGCAGGTGAAAGGGGGCAGGGAAGGAAGTAAGTGAGCAGCGCATGGTTTGGAGTTTTCCAGGGGGAACACTAAGTTGGGGAATTTCATTCCTAAACCTTCTTTAGGATGCCTCAGTGCTGTCCCACAGTCTCCCCACGATCACATATAGTGCAAATAAAGATAACAGGAGATTAGTGACTGGTAACAACAAACTGGTGGGAGGCTAAACCTGAAAACCAGTCAGCAGAAGCTGCTCTTCTCTGAAAGAAATCAAAAATTCCATACCCATAAAAAAACCCTAAACAAACCAGCTTTATTTCTCAAAAACAGAGGAATCATCTTTATTCCATTTTATACTGAAAAACAGGAGTATGATGAAAGAACAAGCAAGATTTGACAAGCTACAGAAACCACTTTTAAGCAATTAATAAAGTTACATTAAATAGGATCTCTGATAACATTATTTTCCTTTAATTTGAGTTGCTACCTTCATGATCAGTTTACCAGGGCACACATACAAACATACTGCCCGAGTTACCTGAAACAAAGCATTAGACAGGCAAGCAAAAGTAGAAAAAAAAACCCCATCACCAAACACCCAAAATGAATCAGCCAGAGAAAAAACCACATTTTTCCCAAAATAAGTGCTTGTGCTTTTACCTTCTTGACATAACCAAGGATCTAAAAATAGTCACAGAATATAAAATCACTTGTTGTGTCTTGAGCTGTTAGTTTAACTGCTTACATACTGAGCCTTCTAGCAAGAGTCATGTACTGTTGTTAACCTTGGGGATAAGACAACATGAAAACCCACTTAGAATCTTAAAAATAATGGTAGCATAACTACTTCAAGTCCTAAAACATTTAACCAAAACCATTAAAGAAAAACTGACTTGTTTTAAATGTGAGTAAAACAAGGACATCCTTGTGAGCTTTTGAACAGAAGGGATCCACTGATTATTTTAAATGAGTATCCTTTACCAGCAAGCAAAGATCATAGAGCAGTAAAAGAATGAAACAGGGTGATTTTGACTTCAATAAGCTTAACATGTGGACCACAACACACTAGCCTTTTTGCCTCTCTTTTTTTGCAAGTAACTTCACCAGGCAAATAAATCTTCCCACATCCTTCAACAGTTTATGGAGACAAGATGTTTTCAAGCCAGAAAATTAGAGCTCATGACAGTGACTAAACAGTCCACCCAATAAAAACTGTTTTCATCTAATCCCATTCCAAAGTGTTAACATGCTACGTACAGCACATGTCTCGCCCTTTACCCAAGACATGACGTATCACCACTGGGTAATTTTACAGTAAGCCAACCAGGTTCATAGTAGGTATTGCCTTGAATACAACATAAGAAAAAATTTTTTAAACTAAAAATCAGGGAAACTGAGCAGAAGATCTGAAAAATGCAAAAAAAAAAGCTGCATTTTTATCATTGCAAAAAAATGCTGAAAGCAAATTTGCTCCCAATATACTGGAAACATACTTTGCCTTTTTCACACTAGCCTTTAAAAATCCAGTTGCAAGCAGTAAATAAAACTCTTAATTCTTGGCACAGAATATCAAATCTCATGATTCCTCAAGATAAAGAGTTGGATTTCTTAGATTTTCAAACAAATCAGCTCAGGCAAAATATACTTCAGCTAATGTGTGGGCGTTTTCATAAAGCTTCATTATGCTTTTTGAAACAAAAGGAACAGAAGTCCAGAATACTCAAGAAACAACAAGTAAAGCAGCTTCTAGAGTCATCCTTTCATATCAGGGCTAAAATTGTACAACTCTTCCTTCACTGGTAACTGTCTCACATTTAATATCTGGTCTCTAGTAAAGACTGAAAATATTCTGTTTGGATTACTGATCTTGTAATGGTCTAAGGATGAAAGTAGAATGTAGGGTCATGTACCTTTCACTAAATTTGCTAAAATCAGTGGGCATACGAGGGGGTATGAAGGGGGCAGCAATGTTATATATATGGTTTCTTAAAACTAGATTGACCGCATCACCCTACCACTCCCTCCAAGTCAAAACACTGTCATTTATTACTGCATTCTGTAGCATAATTTCATTTTTGCTTTAGATTTAGTTTTTAAACATAGAACTCTCTTGCAACAGAGCTCATTTTACAGAGCAGTTCTATGGAAAAGGCATCTTTCATCCAAGAATTTTCTCACCTACAAGACAGGGTTGCAGTATTCCTAACTTCGCCTTTACATTAATATTAATTTCTTCTACAGTACAAGAACAACGTACTGGTAACAGTGTAAACTTTTCCCCAAAAAACCCTCAACTATTCAGCCTCAACACTAAGTCCTTATTCTCCAGCTATGCCATGACACTTAAATAACATCTTTACTTTCTGAAATGTCACTGGGACTAAATCCAGAAGTGAAAAAAAACTGTAATGTCTTATTATGCTATGTGTTTCACCTTACCTTTTAATTCAATTCAGTAGACAATCTGGAGATTATGAAATTTCAACCTTCAGAAACATGTCTTACCCTTCAGAATGAAAAGACTTCAACATGCTCAGAAATACAATGGTCTCGGTATAAGCAAATACAAGGGGGCCAGGGAGGGGTGGGGAAGGAAAAATAAATCTGTAAGTGCACAAATTTCATTAAGCATTAATTGCTCTCTGTAATATATCCTCAAGCACACATACAAAGTCAAGAAAGCACACTGTGAAAGCGAGGCCAAATACCCAACAGCTTAAGATAACTAATGAGATAATTAGACGTCCAAAACAGGTTTAATACTAAAATCACCTACAACTGGGGTTTGTAAAGAAGAAGCAGTAACATCGATATGTAGCAATCCCAGCCTTGATCCAAGCAGCTGCCTCTAACCATAATATTCTATGATCTTTGACAAATGGTGTCTACAGGGGGACAAGGCAGTCATAAGACCAAACATGGACTTGCGAATTAATTCTTTGGTTCTGGTTGTGGGTTCCCCAGTCTGCCCTCCCTCTACCTCCTTCCCTCCAGATACTGCATTTATTTCAGACTTGTGGTCAAATAATGAAATACCCTACCAGGAAATGTACCCAAAAAACCCATACAAGAAAAAGGCTTCAGTCCTCTAAGAGAAGATCAAATCTATACAGGGCATATTTCTTTAATTGCTTGATGATGAAACAGCAGCAGTTACAGTATTATTTAAACACAGCTTTTAAGTACAACTTCAAAAGGAGAAGCCAAATGGGATAAAACAGCTTCTTTCAGCTGAGGAAACAGCAAATCGATTGTTTACAAATAATGTCTACAAAGTACAAAACACTGTGCTTGGAAATTGAAACTTTCAGATCCAAAACTGAAATGTTCAAAGAAGCTTGCAGGACATATTTAGTATATTCTGACATATTTGATTGATGAATCCCTGCTTTTGTGAGTAACTGGAAGCAATAAAAGTGTTTCAACAAATGTGAAACCCAAGCACATTTTTATCACCCGATTTTGATTTTGGTTTGATTTTAAGAAGTAGGAGGATGCATGCTGATTCAGTTAGAATTCAAAGGTCTGCCTAGTATGAATTCAAAAACTTGAATTAAGAGTATATATTTTAAATCCCATATACAGGATAACCGAGTATTTCAAATTAGAAAAAGCTGTTCTAATTTTCCATTGTGGTAAGAGAGCACATCATGCATTTTAAATACATACTGAAGCTTTTCATACTCTTAATAACATTCTGTGTTCTTAAAACGTTGTAGTCAAATTCTTATCCAGGCCACTATAAAGAATACCACAGTTATAGTCTGTACTTCTCTAGCCACAGTAATGGGATAGCAGCAAATTACAGAAAAATCTGGTGTTACATTTAGCTGTACAATACTACTAATTAGAAAGTAATTTCAACAATAAATATTTGGTTAAACTCTGCTTTGTCATTAGTGCAAGCAATTTAAGATGAAACTGATCTTTCAGAGAGTCCATGTTTTTTTTATTGAGTCTATTTTTATTTTCTGGTTACTGAACATCTTTTCCTACAAAACAGTTCTCCAGAACTACTGCTTTGCAAACAGAAAACCACATAGACAATGTTAAAAGTAAAAGGGAAGATTCAAGCCTAGTGGACCACAGCAACCCACAGTTCTCTTTAAACTGTCCTTAGCTAACCCTATTTTACTATTCAATGGCAAGATCTTCTAACAATGACCTTACAGAGCACACAGGCTGCATGACTTGGTAACAGCAAGGTAAGCTAAAAGACAGGCTTTATCACACCCTTCAGAGAGAATACAGGGAGAAGAAATCAAGATACAGACAAATATCAGCACCATGGTAGATACAATATCAAGTAAAACACCCAGTTAAGCCCCTAGACACCGACAAAAGTCACCAGTTTTAAAAGAGAGGATCTTCCTGCAATTCTCCTTCACAAGAAGTCTCTAAAGAGGCATGCTACTATTAATAAAAGCACTACAGAGATGAACAGTAGTAGTACCTCCTTTAGAAAAATAAAGTTCAACCAAAGAAACACAAAAGCAAAATACTACTACCTGCTTCCGAGAATCAGCAGAGCCAATCAGCCTTTACACAAGTGGCCAACTTCACTGAAGTCAGGCCTTCAAAGCATCCCATACTTTAGTCCAGTAACGAAACATTATGCCATCAAAGGCAGCTGTGACATGCACAGCAAAGGGTCAGCATCTGACATTCTCCTTTACAACACCAACTCACAGAGTTGCTGTAATGCAGTGTTTGTATAGTGACACTGAGACGTCGGATACTACTGAAACAAACCTTTTTTCCCCTAAGTCTGTTAAAATAAATAAGCCTGCATTCTTGCTGAGCTGTCCCACCTGCAGTACAACTAAGTCTATAACCTCATACCATACATGGAACATACTTTCCTCATTTCACTAGACAAACAGAACAGCTATTTTTGGATTACCCAATAGTAATTAATCAATATTCTGTTGATATGGCCTTCACTTAGTCTGCAAATCTTTACAAAGCTCTCAAAGTCAAGGTGAAGCCTATGGAAGAAATAAGTTAGCAGTAAAACTACCTTCACAGAAGAGTGTACATCACAAACTTCCTAAGTAGAAGTCAAAATATTTACTGTATCATCAAGATGTTCTTTCCTATATAATATTACAAAACTGACAACTCAAACCATGTAAATTTATCACATCAACAGCCAAAATAACTGAGAATTTAAAACACAGAATTTTGCCTATCTAGTAAATTCACACAGTGAATCTTCTGCTCCAAAAAAATTAATCACAAATTACCTTTCACTCCAGTAGGAATCCTGAAGATTTGTAGAGTGTAATCAACTACGACAACTGGATAACAGCACAATATCTTTCTTGCCTGTAAGGGAATAATTCAGCATCAAATTACACCAAAAAATTAACCTACCAAATAAATTAGAAAGCCAGATAAGTGAAATTGAACAATGCTAAAATGATAAACATTTTAAAAACGTGAACATCCTGACAAATTGGAAGAGAAAGAAACCCCACACCCAGTCATTTAACTTGCACTTTGATTTTGTCTCTTAAAAAAATAGAAGTGTGGCAGTTTATTTTCAAGTCTAACACTCTTAAAGTAGTCTTTGCTTTCAAACTAGAAGGCCAGAAATAACCCCTTACAATGCAGTTTGACTTCTTGTATATTCCAGGCTACAACACTCACACACTTCTACATCCCCTTTTCTTGCTCCCATCCCCTTTCTTGTGTCCAGCCATTGTGTGAGTACACAGTGAACAGTTTTCCAGCACTGCTTTTCTTGGGTTAATTTTGCTTGCAATGAGGAAGACAGCCCATCTTCCCTCTTCTCACTCACCCCTACTTAAGACCAGTTCCAGAACGAAACCACAGCTTGACTCGGTACATCTGCCTCAGGAAAACATTCAACTTTGCTTTAGAAATACCTTATGGCAAATATGTCATATTAGTAAAATCACTTATAACCTACTGAAATTTGCACACAATAAACTAAAATGTAGAAAACTTCCTCTTTCAATAATTAGAGTAGCACTACACATTACAGACACAACTATTAAAAATGTAAACCATTCAGATCCTTTTTCTGCCAGCAAATACTTTCATAGCTCTCATCCATGTTACAGGTACACCTACCATCCTTTTATTTTGTTCCCTCTCTTTTTAATCCTTAAATAGATCTTTTGTACTAAAACATACTTCCCAGATTCATGCCAAAAGGAAATGCCAGTTCAAAGGGAACCCCCACAAGCACAAACTACAGAAAAAAAATTTTTACCTTGTCATATTTTTAAATGTTGCTTATAAACCTAGTTTGATTTTCTGAACATCAACTTAAAGACAGCATATGTCCAAATTATTTATCACGACCCACAATACATTCTTTACATGTCTGTACTTCCCAGACACTTCTCCATTCTCCACCTATGACCCACATTCCTCATCTTTAAAGGCATGACTCGGGAGCCGGTCCCATGAAAAATTAATATTCTGCCTATATCCACACTCACAAACTGATTCAGATCATACTGGCTACTAGAAGTAATACAATTATTCTTCAGGTTACCCTCTCTGAATGAGAGCTCTCCAGTGCTGTCATCAAAACCCCACTAAGACATCAAGAAGCCAAACTAGCTTCAGAATGTTACCTTTGTTGCTCCTTGAATCTAAAAAATTTTTATGAATTGACGGCAGTTACTGGAAAATTATCAAAGTAGAAATGGAACAGAAGGTCTGTCTCCAAATGAACGAAGCCTGGAAGTTTATTCCACACAGCCTTGGATGTTAAAAAGTTTGAACTCCCCCGCTTCTCCACTATCAACACATGTGCAGACAGAATATGTACGTTTTTGGAAGTCTTGTCCAGGCCATTTAAACGATATTTTTACAATGCAAGCTCATCTGCCACAGGTACAAACTGGTGATAGAAACTTTGAAATCCATAACCTCTGAAAACACTGAAGGGAAGGTCATTTTCTAAGCCCAAAGGTGATGAAACTCAGCAGAATGTTGCAACTTAAGCAAGAGAAAGCAGCTCAACTTCCCACCAAGAGGTCAACAGCAGACAGAAAGCAGCATGGCCAGCAGAAATGGAAACTTGCAAGAGAAGATAGCAGCAGCTGAAGCAGAATGCTTCTGCTGAATAGCCTTACAGAGCAACTCCTGCATAACCCAGGGTGCCACAAAACTGCTTCTGTTCTACAATTGGTTGGCTCTGTAGCTTAGGGACTCAGTTTTTCTGCTGTCCAAAAACACAACACCAAAGGATGCAGCTTTTCTTTTAGACAGTCTCTCTTAAAGAAGCATTTTCTCATTTCAACCTCTGCAGGACTGGGCATATGGAAGTTTATGAGAATTTGCTAAAGGCTAAGTTTCGTAGACCCATGCTCGTTGCATTTCACTAACACTCTGGAAGCACACATGACAGCAGACAGAAAAGGAGGCTGTAAAGTTAAGTAAATCAATACATGTGCTTTAAAATAAATATAGATGATATCATTTTAATTAAAAATGGGTCTTGGACAGCTTTACAAGAAGTAAAAAACATACCAAATCAACTGCTTGCTTATTACTGGTATGAAAGCACCTTAACCTAAGTTTACTCTAGCTGGCTATTACTTGTTCTCTGGCAGTGATTTATTTCAGAAGGTGGAAACCATAATCATTAAGCTGACAAACCCTCAAAAAAACTCCCTTTATGTCAATCAGCGATCCTTCTAGCCATACACGTGTGCACAATACTATTAACATCAAAAGGGATTAACTCAGTGCGATCTTTACCTGTGGAAGAATCCTGCACTAAAAAATGTTACCACAGTGTTAATAGCTCTTTTGAGTATATTCAGACTTCAGAGTACTGTAATCAAAGCCTTACAAAAGAACAATAATAGGAAAAGAACTCTGGACCTAAATTTAAAAATAACATCTCTTTTTTTTAAAGATCACAGTGCATAATGCTCAGAGGCTAGGTCGTCACATCTCGAAAGGGGGACTTATTTAAAAACAGTAGATACAAACCATATGAGAGGATTCTACACGTATTTTTACCCTAATCCCGAAGAGAAGGGAAATTAGGGATGTAAAGCCTTCCTCGATTTCACCCCCTATCTAATTCTTGATAAACAGCCTCAGTGCGTGGGCTATTTAGCTCATTTTTCTGCAGTTGCTAACTTACAGCTGAAAAAAAGGAACGGCCCAAGATGCAAACAGATGAAGTTATCAGAAGGAGAGGAGTGGTGCTCCGGGAGGAAAAAAATTAGGAAACCGCCTCTCCTCACGCAGCATTCACACGATGGGTGCGGAAAAGACACCGACAGCTATCGGGACAAGTTTTCGGGGAAAAACATCCCGCTCTTTCTGGCCCCACACCATAGGCGGGCGATTCAAGAGCGCAGTAGATGTGGGCACGGCAGTGACCGCGGGAGCCCGCGCAGCGCCGGCCGGGGTGCCCCGAGCTGCGGGTCCCAGTGGCGCGGGGGGCGGCCGGAGGCGGCGGGCACGGCACTGCCCGGCCCGGCAGCCCGGCGAGAAAGACTTGGAACCAAGCGGCGAGGAGCAGCCCCGCATGGCTCGCCTCGCTGGGACCAGTGCCCAAGGCTGCGGGAAAAGGAGGGAGGGAGGAGCCAGCCGCCCCGCTGTCCGCCCGGGGCGGAGGGTCTGCGGCTCGGAGCCGCTCGCCCCCACCGCCCCCGGACGCCGCTGCGGACGCGAGTCCTCGGGGCCGCTGCCGCCCCCTGCCGGCCCCGGCGCTGACAGCTCCCGTCCACCCGCCCTGCCGCCGC
>VZRV01003177.1:466165-493892 GCA_013398115.1 Falcunculus frontatus
GGCCGTGCTGCCCTGGCCCCGCCCCTGCGCTCCCCGCGCCGCCATTGGCTGGCGCAGCCGTCAATCTCCGCAGGAAGCTCTTCGCCCCCGCCCTCTCTTCCTGGGCCGTTTCCAGCGGCCGCTGCCCGTCGAGGTGCGGTTGTAGCCTGGGAGCGGGATGGGCTTTGGGGGCGTCGGCCCAGCGTGGGCATCGCACCCGAGAGACGCTGTCCGGCAGCGCCGCTGGCGAGCCACGGCCCTGGGCGAGTCCAGGCAGGGCGCCGGCCGTGCGCGCGGTGCGGTGCCGCTGTCCCGCGGTGTCTCCAAGCGGAATGAGCTCCTGCGGCACCGCGGGCTGCGCGGGCGCGGAGGGGAGGCGGTGACCCCTCCCGGCTCTCCGCAGCCCTCGGCAGGTGCCGCCTCCCGGGCACCCGCGCGCGGTTGGAACGGACACACCAGCGGGAGCCCAGCGGGATCCCCGAGGTGGCCGGGCCGGAGAGACCCTCCCGTGCGGGGAGGTGGAGGGTCGGGTCTGCCGCGGCCTGCGGAAGGAATCAGCACTCGTGGGGACCTGGTCGAGAAGAGGCAGCCAGGGGCTTCAGTGTCCTGCTGAGGGACATCGGGAGCGCGGTGAAATGAGAGCGTCAGGCTGGGTGTAAGGAAAAAGTTATTCACGCTGCGGACAGCTGGGCCGTGAGAGCGGGTTCCTCAGGGATTTCCACTCCTAAGCAGACGCTCCTGAGCAGCCTGGACTGACCACGCAGCTGGCCTTGCTGTTGAGCAGGAGGTTAAGTGAGAGGCCTCCTTACAACCTGAATTTGCGAATGGGGGTTGACTTTGACTTGCCTGAGGTGCTTGGATGTGTGTGTGAATGCTGACTGCTGAAAGGCCTGGATATGAAAAAAAACCTCATGGCAACTGCTGTGCAGCACAGGCTGCAGGGCCTGGGAGTGCTGTGGAAACAGAAAATTATTTACGTTGTGTGCAGTCATACCGATTTTGCAAAATCCAGCACATAATAAATGTTGCTTCTACAAGTTCATCCCTTTCGTGCATTATAACCTAAAGTTAACTACAGACTTGTCACCTAACCTTCATGCATACCAGGCCATGCCTTTTTTTGTAGTGCACAGAATAGATTTTTCTGCTTCAGAGAAGAGCGGTATAGTAAAATGAAGCATTTTATATGTTCTAGGAAATTTCTAGGAAAATTAGAAAGCAGGGAACAGGATCATGACTGAGGTTCCTGACTGTTCTTTACAGAATTCTGAAGAAATTGTAGGATACCAAGTTTTCTTTCTCAAAAATCTCTGTGTGATGCCATAGCTTTAATCTGATTTTATGTGAAAAGGTTGAGGGATGTGTTTTCACAACACCAATCTTAAGATGCTGAGGTTTCATTTAGGGTAGCTTACTAGTGAAAATTAAGTCAACAGGCAATACACCATAAATATTCTATGTATTTCATAATGTGCAACATCAAGAAATCAAGTCCTATTTGACACTGATTAATATTTTTTCTTCAATCTTACTGCTTCAGAAGTAAAAGCAACCACGCAGCTTATAGGAATGCTCTTGAAGGAAATTCATGTAAGCACAGAGAAGCTATGAGTTGGCAATGAATAGGGAGCAGGCACTATTAGATATCTGTGCTTAATTCCACATTGTTCATTCTGCATCCACTGAAAGAGGTTAGGGACCAGTAATTAAAGAAGGAATTATAATGCCTATGCACAAGCAGTTTTAATTTGTTCCAGCTATATGCTTGATGTTGTAATCTTCATGTTTTATGTATTACATTGCATCATTTAAATAAAGCTGATGAATTATTTTTAGTATCTCCTGCTCCAAATTCAAAAACAGCATTAAAAAAGCCTTTGACTCTCTCAAAGAGGAGATGGAGTATTATTTTTCTTTTTCAGGAAAACCAGTCACTGCATTTTTTAATTTGATACAGCAGATGCTATAATTATCACAGCACTACTGGGTTAGGGTTTTACCTCTAGATGCTTTCTATATGCAGAACAGACTCTAAAACTCTGTGTCTGATGTTTCCTGGTTCATTCCTCAGATGCTCTAATATCACTAAGCATGAAGAATGTTAGTAGAATATGTGCCAGTTTCTCCAGAAAACAATACAGCAGCTTCCCATGCATGCCTAAAAACAGTAACTACTACTATAAAAGACTTAACTTACGGGTGCAGCAGGAGACACTTGGTCTCTGCTGCTTTCAGAGGTTTCCTAAGTTTGCACCATCCCAGCTGCTGTCTGTCATTGCCAGTACTTGTGTGTGGCTGCCAGTATTTAATACCATTGGCCTGAGCAAATGTAATTGACACAGTACTAAAACCAGCTGCCCCTGCAACAATCTTGTCATCATTAAGGTTTCCAATGTTGCTAAAACCAGTGGAAATGCCTGCAATGAACTTTCCCTAGATCAGAAAATTCAGGAAGACTTCAAAGGAACTGCTTTTTTCCTCTTTCCTCAGCAAGACTTAGACACCTCTGCTCAGAATCCCAGTTAGAGGTACCTCCTAGAGCTTTATTTATACTCACATTTCTGCTCACGCTGGTTTTAGGCCACTTGTTTCTGAAGAAATCTTCTGCCTTATGACAAACTTTGCTTCTCTGATCTACAGTTTTGGAAAAGTAAATAGCCTGGCAGTTTCATTAAATTAAAAATCTATGTTGCTTTTCTGTAAACAGCATAAAATGTATTACATTTTTTGGTGTGGGCTTTTCCTGAGGGACAAACAGGTCCTAAAGAGGAGAAGGATGTAGACAATTTCTTAAGCAGAGTAATGAAACATCTGGGTGACCAAATAAACTCTGTGTCATTCTGTATATAGCATGTCAGGTGGTGATTTTCATAGTCCTCTGATTTTCACAGAATGGGTGAGGTTTGAAGGCACCACAGTGGGTCATCTGATCCAACCTCCCTGGTAAGCAGGGTCATCCTAGAGCACATTGCACAGGATATTTCTTGAATATCCATTGAGGGAAATTCCGCAACCACCCTCACAGTAAAGAAGGTTTTCCTCATATTCAGGTGGAAAAAACATTTTTGGGCCATGTACTCTGCTGTACTAGCACTAGAGAAAAGCCATTATTGTAGTTTCAAATATTTTTGTCGATCCTCTTTCCACTTCTCTGAGTTTACATCTAAATTTTGTGTAGGTGCCACAGTGATAAGAACTGTTACCAATCTGTTGTTGCACTGAATATGCAAAATTTCTTTAAAGCGCTGATACAACCTACACACTGTGTAACAGATAGAAAAGCTGCAGTGTAGGAGCTGCTGTCTATGGACTATAAATCTGTAGTCAGAATGGCTGTTTGTACAACTCTTGTGCCACTTTGCTTCTTGGCTTTACCTAAATGACACTTTTATAATATTCATCCTGTGGTCTCCACATTAATCTGGTGGCACAGCCATGAGCAGTGTCAGTTACAGAAGAAAATAAGGAAAAAATATCCATTTCTAATTATAAACTTTCTGATGTTAACAGAAAACAAGACATAAGGAAAAATACTCATGCTGCCTTTGTGTATGTAAAGATGTCTCCTTTTTAGAGATTTTGAAGAAAAAATGAATGAAAAAAAGATCCCAGAAATGACTGAAGTAAACACAAGAAAATTGCCTAGTCTATTCCTGGTAAAATAATATAACTGCTTTAGTTACATTTAGTTAGTTATGTTTAGTGACTAACTTCAGTTACTCAGCAACATCATTGTGGTTTTTAATAAGTTCCTGAGTGGTCTGGAAATGGGTCCTGAAAAAATGTCTCTCCTTCTTCCATTAAGTTTTCCTGTAGATGGGAACAAGCTTCTAGGAGGCTGCTTTCTGGAAAGGAAATGTATTTTCTGTTTTGCCCAGAGGTTAGTTTGCTGGCAAGTCTACTGGCATTTAACAAGGTTCCAAGGCATTGGATTAGTGGCTGAAAATATCTTCCATAATTAACAGAAAATGTGCTACAGCATAAGAATGTGCAGTAGGAAAAGAAGATCATTGTATCTGCAATTTTACTGTGATAAAACTGCATAATTGATGAAGACACTTATCCTGGACAGTATTTTCAACCTGTTGTCACAGGAGACTTCATGTGCCCAGTAATATCATTTGTATGCCCAGTAATATAATTTGTCTGGAGCTGAAGGTTACATAATTTACGCACACAAATGATGTGAAAGGTACCTTCTGGCATCACAGGAGTGGATGCTGCCACTATATTTGAGTGCTGGTCAAGGAATGCCCCTTCCAATTGCATACTTTTTAATGTGTGATTCTGCTTTGTGCTTCTGGCAGTGGAATAGTGCAGCAGATTCTCTCTGGCCCCAGATTTTGACACATCAGATACAGCCCAAAACAAGAGACAAGTTATATTGGCGCAGTGTGAAGGCATGAGTTTTCTCACACCCCAGCTGTGGTGCTGACAGGGAGGACAAATGCAGCAATCCCACTCTGACAGCTCTTATATGGTGATTATAAGCTGATAAATGTAATTGTGGGGGTTTGGAATTAGTAAGATTCTGATCTTGCAGATAGTACTGGTTAAAGGACTCATTCCTATGACTGCATCTTCTGAATTGCTAAGATTCTTCTTGGTTACTCCTATAGTGGCTTAAGGGTTGCCCTCAAGATAGGACATGTCTCTGTAGATGTGCACTGTTGGACCATACTATTAAAGAAAAGAAGCCTGGTTTTATCTCTGGAAGAAAAGGCACACCTTAAGGGTCTTTGCACTTCTTATAGCAATAGAAGTTGTGGAGTTTGGAGTGTTAAAGAAAAACGATAAAATAGCAAAAAATCTAGAAGATAAGCCATTTGTGATATAAGATACACACAATTAATTTAAACGTTTCATTTAACTAGAGAGAATGGGTGGGGGGGGCTGGGGGAAGAGGGGGAAGGGAGGAAAGAATAACATGGGAAATATACCATGTTGGTTGTGAAATTAATACCCATAGGTTATACTTTTCTTTTGTCTTTAGATTGCCCAATTGTTTGATTCTGTAGTACTGTTAAGTGTTAAAATCAAAGCCACAACATAAATTCCCCTGAACAGCAAAAAACAACTAGTAGTTCAAAGTGACTGCTGATGTGAAAAGCCTGTGTTCCCTTGATGTTGCTGCTTGGCATCACTACCGACTGGGTAGTGAAGCGGATAACAAATATTGGCATGAGTAAGTGGCAAGTGTTGCTGAAGACCTAGATTTTGTTTGTAGAGCAAACATCCATAACAGATGGAAAGATCCAACCTGGCAGGCCAACTAGGGCTCAAAATCAGTTATGCCTAAAGAAATGTAGTTGAAACATGATTGTGTGGTAATAAAGTAGAGGATGAAAGCCACTAAGAAAGAAAATAAGTTACTTATTTCATAGCTGCACCATACCAACCAACGGAGACTCCAGAGGCATCTTAAGTAAAGCAAAGGATGTGTATGTTCTGTAACTTATAAAAACATGATTTTTCTATATCTGAGATTTCAATTGCAAAGCTGATAATTCTCAATTCATATACAATCTCTGTTAACATGTCTAAAATGTTTCTAGTATACTAAGCAGTGATGAAAGCTTCTGGACTCCAGTTGGAGAGAGCTCATGTCTTCATCAAGTTGTGTGAGAGAGGGCTCTCACTTAGCTGAAAAAAGCTGTAGATAATTATCACATTGAAATGCATTTTCATGGGGCTGATAAGTAGATTTGGGGAAATGTAGGCTGGGAGGGATGTTTTTTATTTACATTGGAGTCTCATGACAGCTGTGCCAAATAGGTTAAAGTCCCACCCTTGTCCTCAGTGGTAAAATGAATATTTACATCACTATCGTAGTGTCTACTGTACATATTCCTAGAATCATCCAGCTAAAGAGCCTGAGCTCAAGCTGTGAGAAACCTTGCCACTTAGCAAAGATCGAAGAAACTGAGACTGATTGTAACTCAGTATAAATCACTAAACATCTTGTAGAAACAGACTCACCAGGATTATTTGAGTAAGTTCTTGTATCACAGTGTCCTGTGATAGGAAGCCAAACCCTTCACTGAGAATGCTTTGGACAGTGCCTATCGCAGTGTGACAGACCACACAACGAGAGATGAGGACACTGGTTAATTAGATGAGTTCCATGTTAACCCCACAACTGAGTGGGAGCCTTGGCACCACTACTTCAATAAAGACAAATCAGAATATGGATCAGAATACTTGTAAAGGAATAAAGTCAAATTTCTGCAAGAGTTTTGAACAGAATATTTCTTTACTTTCCAAAAATGTAAAATTTTTACCACTCACTGATGATTTTGCTGCTAAGTTTTGAAACTGTCCAATATCAAAAAAGATAGGAATTCACAACATAGGCACAAAATCAAATCAGCAACCCCCTTGCCTAAAAAACAACCACCAAAAATCCCCAAGTAGCGATGGTACTTATAAATTTCTTCTCACAATTCTAGGAAAGGGGGAAACCCACAAATTTGATATCATATCCAATCACTTGCCTGTTTCCTGAAAGCTATAACTTTTTCGAAATAAAAAACATACCCAGCATCCGCTCTGCTTCTCTTCTTTGGGATATGTGCTGAGGATCTTCTAAAGCAAGCTTTCCCAGGCCAGAGTACTGGTGGCATGGTTCACCTCCGGTTTCACTTGTGGAACAAACAGGGCCAACAACACAAACTGCTCTGATGGAAAAGTAATGTTAAGAAAATATTTAGTCTTTCCT
Source organism: Falcunculus frontatus (assembly GCA_013398115.1). Lineage (NCBI taxonomy): Eukaryota > Metazoa > Chordata > Aves > Passeriformes > Falcunculus > Falcunculus frontatus. The sequence goes on from VZRV01003177.1 coordinate 472,863, forward strand.
AACTCTTCCAGCTGTGGTTCCAGCCTTCACTTTCTCTGTGAGGACAGTGCATATAGGAGGCAGTTAAGATACTTGTATCTGTCCCATTCCAAGTGCTTAAATAAGATTCCTGACTTTTCTTTTCCTGGCTACTCCTCCAAGTCTCTGGAAATAAGAAGGCAGCACTATGCATCCTATCAATTATCTTCAGACCATTAGAAATTTGCCTGCTGACCCCATCTTTGAGATTGCTTCTATGGAAAACAAAAAAGTTGTGTGTCTGTAAATGTAATAATAATTCCACTTCACTTGCTTGTGACATAAAACCTCTCCAGGAGTTCATGCTTTTATCAATAGCTCACTCCACTGCTACAAAGATCCAGATACTTAAAGAAATATCTTTTTCTCATACATGTTTTTAATAGGGAATGCATTTGTAGCAGCTGGAGAAGATAGGAATATTAAGGTTGGTGTTAATATGCAAAAATTCTTTAAAGTTTCCTGATTAGCAGGGAGGGAGGGGGGAGGCATTTTTCTTCATAAAAACGTGTCACTGAAAGGGTAGAACATAATGTGTGTTTTGTGACACTTCATCACAGCTAAAAGATAATTTTTTTTCTTCCAAATAACTGTGAGGTTTTTTCTTTCCACAGTCTCAGTGTTCCCCTCTTAGTTAATCCACATATTTTTCTACAATTATGTGTGTTTTTGTAAGCACACATTTCCAGTATCTCTGAACTTGCTTCCCAGGGTATGACCCAATTGTTAAGGCTGAACTAGTCAAGTGATTTAACACACAAGGATTTCAGGTAGGGTGTAACCGGAGGAGGGAATGCAGCCCACCCAAGTCTGAGACTGTGAATGCCAAGTTCAAGTAAATTTACTAGCAGGCTTTTTCCTTTTAACCCCCCCACCAAAACATATAATCAAAAGGTGAAGAGTTCAGTTATGGAACAAACAGGACCTCTTTAAAAATATGTAGCTGGCTGTAGCCAAAGACAAACTATGATGTCATTGGGTGGGAACTTCCCCTCACTGTATGCGAGCAACATTGGAGTGATGCGATGCAAGACGTGAATAAAATCACAGGAGTGATTTTCATATATCTTGGGGTATAGTTGTTACAACTAAGTTGCAATATCAGTGATTTTCTGTTTCATACCTTTGAATGTTTTTTATTTTCCACAAATTGGTGCCCACACAATTTTCCATTCCTAGCCACGCTATATTCATAGGCAGACTGAAAGCTAATCTGATTTGCAAAGTTGTCAATCACAGCATCGATTAGATAGTAGATAATGGTGTTAATGCAATCACTAAATGGCAAGCAGCTTTTGCAATGTTTTCTTTGAATAGCTTATGGGGCCTCATCTATGTTACAACCGCAGTTGATTTGGGGAACCTGTCTACGGACAAGTTACCCTATACTGGGTTTTAACATTTATATTGATTGGTCCTGCAGACAGGACCTAGTTTGGTACCTAGTTCATATTTATGTCTCTTTGCAGAACTGGAAACTAGCTTTGCCCTCGAGAGATTTCCCATGCAGCCAGTTAGGCTTAGCTACCTTAACAGCAAACTGCTTGAGAAATGGCTTTATGTGCTGCGGTCAGAAAATGTGTCGGAAAAACGTGTTTTAAAGAAAAATTGGTACTTATCTTGATGTTTCTAATTCTCAGTATTCCATGTAAGACTCTTAATGGCGACAAAAGAAACCAAGGTCAAATTCTGGCTTCACCCTATCACTATAAATCAACCTCTCTTGACAGCAAAAGGGCCTCTATTTTATCCTGTATGTTTTACACTGAAATATGGCCAGCAGTGTCAATCAACTGCTTTACTTTTGTGAGTTTAGACCAAAATAAGTTGGAGAAGCAAATTAGCTTGATTTTTTTTTCCTATTACAATATGGGCATAGAATTCCACACAATCTTTTCTCAGGATCGACTATTAGAAACTTTCTTGTTCTGTGGTGAACTACATTATGATACATGTAGTTCACATATGTGGATCTAGATAAAATATCCATCTCTTTTTCATTTTGCTTTTCCAAAGGAAAATGAAATGAATGTTTCCTTTTTAATCAATTTGACTTTTCAATTTCACTGATGTAATTTTCTTTTTTATTAATCACACACAAGAATTGGATAGATAACAAACAGCTTCACAACTGGCATTGATTTTCAAAGAAATCTGTTAGCAGTTTTCAAGTACTGTATTCACAAAGGTCAATAAACTTAAAATGCACAAACTCATTGTCTGAGCCTATAAACTGCTGAGGGGGAAATGTGCTTCATGAGGAGCTGATCTCTTTAATATCATCTATCTCAAGTCTTTGCCTCAGGTAACTTTTTAGCATTACAAAAGTGTACCATGTATAGCCATGACATTGCCAAGACATCTGTGATGTCTTTTATAAAAAATAATGAATATCCTGATTTGCAGATAATGTAAAATTTGCGTGACACAAAGTTTCCCACTCTTCTTTTTTCAATATGGATTATTCATTTTGTTTCTTGAAAGGAAGAAATTACAATCAATATCAATACTGGGGCCAAATATCCAATTTCAAATTTTTTAATATTGCATATATTAATAAAATGTTTAATCAGCATGATTTCTGTATTGATATTTTATCATGACACTAAATTTGACTATTATCCATATGACATTTAGCACTATTTCAGTTTTATACAAGTAAAAGCATCTTTCACAGTTAAAAATGAATGTGACTGGCTGTATTATTAGTAAGAAAAATTATTTCACTGTATGCAATTCTAGATTATTGTGAATTAGGGAGTGATGTAGTGTTTTGGATGAGTGAAACAGCCATTATATATATAAAATCAGAAACAATGTATTTGTTGACATCACTACTGTTTTGCCTAGAAACTCTCAGAACTAACTTTTGCATTCAGGGTCTGACTTGTACATACAGAGTAACATCTGTCCATGCAAGCTGTGCTCAGAGCAGGTTACAATTCTTTGCAAAATCCATATGCACCAAATAATTTCACTTTAATTTGATTTGAAGTGTCTGCACAGCAGGTGCGTACTAAGTGTTTAAACTGATCCAAGGGAGACCAGAAGTGCAATTCCCTGTTTGGAGCAGGCCTACTACAGCTTTTGAAAAAGAAGCAATAGCAGCATCAGCATTGCTCATAATGTCCCTTGGAGCTGAGCAGAGCGGAGGTGCCCCTGGCAGCTCCTTCCAGTGACAAGGGTTCCATTGCGCTACTGAGTGGAGCGAGGAGTTTGCCCTGAGACTCGGCTGACTTCCCCTCAAATGCCCTCCCAGTCCATAATCCACAAACCCCACTAATCTGCACTGGGGCTTCCCTGCATTACCGTGGATTAGTGACGTTCTGCTGTATCATATAGCATATTTACGCACTGTTTACAAACCCTATGCAGTTTAACCCCTTAAAAGCATGGGTCTGTAATCTCATGAACTGTCAACCTTGTTTAGTACAGGTATAAAAATATAGGTATAAATAATGTTATGCTTACTTCATAGGAGAGTTTTATACAGCATACTGCATGTATACTTTATAGCCAGCTTTTCACATCCTTGGAAAGGGAGGTTAAGTATCACTCGGCACATTCAGCCGTTCCTTTCCACAATGGCAGCCTCTCACAAATCTGTCAGGAGGCAGTGGTGTTCAGGGACTTTGCCTGGATTCCCCTTTACTCCACAACTCTTTTCTAGTGGTTTGGCTTCCAGCCTAGCAGTGTTACTTATTCTTCCTCTCTCAAATAAAATCTGTAAGCCTCTATCCTACAGGAAGCCTGACAGCCTTAGACTCTCTGCTCCTGAAGGCTTCTATCACCCTGTTTTTTAAGGTCTACTAGTAGTCTTCTGCCAAGCATGGCTCAGTTCAAAAGTAGTTGTGACTAACTCAAAAGGAGAAGCAATTTAAAGGATGCACTGAGTTCCTTTAATCTCACCATTTGTTTGCTCTTTTTGCTACCCATCACCACTGTACTGTCTCTTTTCCTTCACTTTTCTGTGGTGAGTTACTGTATCAAGATCAGGAAAATTGGAGGAGTCCTTTTCTAGGTTTTTCAAACTTCTTCTGGTCTTCCTGTGCCTAAGGCTGTGGCAGCCCCTCTCCTCCCCCTTCCACCCCATCTTTCTGCAGTCTCTCTGTGCATAGTTCCCACAGGCAGTTGCCACCACTAATGCAAAAACATACCTGCAGGCCCTACAGAAGGATGGCAGCACTGGATTGTTTTCTCTTGTTTGCTAAGAAGGGCCAGAGCCAAGCAGTGGGGGTGCAAAGTGCAAGATCTAGCAAGGAGTAATAGGGTGCTGTGGAAAGGACAGCAGGGCAACCACGCAGGGAGAAAGGGTAACTAAATGCCTTCCTAAATGAATGCTTACAGCATGTGGATATGCACACAAACAGCTCTGCATACTTCACAAACACATTACAAATTGCCTAAGTCCTCCTTCTTTAAGAAGAGAAAATGCTATACCTGGAGTTGCTGGGAAAGTCATGTCTGTCCATTCCTTCAGGATCCAGCTGGGGCACCCCTCTTCCTTTTAAAACTTGCACCTCACTTGACATCACCTCTCTCATCTGTAACCTCCTCCTTCTCTTCCTTTTCCTATCTGACTAAAGACCCTGTATTTAGTCCCTACTCTGCTAAAGCTTCAGCAAAGTGATAAAATGTGGCAAGGACAAGCGTAGGGGAGATTCTGACACTGGTAAAATGGCATAAGCCTGAGTTGCATGGACAACTAATTTTTGTGGCAGCAAACTACTGACTATTGCTGTAGTTTTTAGCTCTAACACTAATTTCACTATGAACAAATTGCTGCTTTTTCTATAGAATAGATTCTCTCTTTCTCTACGTACTCTGGTGGCTTGCTGAGCTGTATGTACCATTTTTCATTAACAGACTTTAAATAGAACCAAAAGAGATGTATCTTTCTTCTCTTCTAATGTGGATGCAATTCTTAGTTTCTTCTTTGGTACAGCTTACTTTTTACCAGGACTGTAACTACAGTGAAGGCAGTGAAGTTAAGTCAAATGAGATTTGTGGTCTATGAATCTCTGGACTACTTCATCAGAGTGTTTGGTGATATTACCTCTTTCTTCTTCCCTTCCCACTCCAATAGTTGGGATATTTTTATGGTGCACAAGTGTCATGGGAAGCTGGCCTCAGAAACAAAAAGTATATCCAGGACCACCTGAGTACAGTAATAACAGAAATGAACTGTATTCTTTACTCTTTGAAAAATGTAAAGGTTTAGTACGGGGATGCTGTATCTGTGGAATCAAAACCATTAATGCCTGTTGAAGTTATTACCCTTATTGAAGCATTTCTTTTCCGTTGACTTTGTGCAAGATTCTTGGAGAGGCTTCTGTAACTTGCATCTCTATTGAATTTTATACTAGATGCAGCATTTACCAGCATTTCTGAGGAAATTTCTAGGCAAACTGAACTCCAAATTTGCTTTATGTATGACTCTGGCATACACTAATAAACCACCTACTTTAGAGAAGTAGTGGGAACACTCTTCACACAACATGCACAAACCCTCTTATGATTTAAATGTGAACAAACTATATATCTTTGCCATGTTAGCTCAATAATCCAAACTTCCCTCGGGCAAGTTGCCTGTGTGTCTAAACAGCACACATCTGTTCTTTTCCACCACTTGTTTACGTGTTCTTCCTCTCTGTGTGCCTGCTCCATCCTCATTTTAAAGACATTCCTTAATGCTTTGTTTATTTCCCATGTACATTTCACAACTGCATGCTGTAACAGTAGTATGTGTTGAGTGCTGGTTTTATACAATTTATGATCCAGTGTTTGTTTTTTCATGTATTAGTGTGTATGAAGAATAACTCCATGAAGTCATTCAAGGTTAAAATCAAGCTTTCTGGCTTCAGGCTGACTGGGCAGCATCGCGAAATGCCACATGGCATGGTAATGTAACTAATGAATCTACAGTGATACATACTCTAATACAGAGTAGGGGGTTTAGGATAGGAGAGAAAAATCTAATTAAAATTAGCAATTTAATAGTGTCATCCAAAACATTAATATATTCTTTTACTAAGCATAATAAGAGGAAAAATACACACTGGATTAAGAAGAAACATAAATATTTTTTTAAATGATGACAGTTTCTGTTCTCAAGTATTAAATATTAAACAATCTGATTTTCAGAAATGCTGAGTAAATATTTGTTCAGTAGCACTGAAAAAATAATGCTGGGTAGGTGGGAGGGAACTTCTATGAAGTCCACCATCTTTGCAACGTTAGTACAATGTTGAACAAACATCAGGACAATGAAGATGCTTATTTTACCCTAGGGTTGGAGTAAAACATTACTGCTGTTTGAAAATTGTTACTAGAGCAGCCCAGTTCTGAGAAGTATCTTACAAACCTTTTAGCTTAACATTATTTTTTGCTTTCTTTTTACTGTTTAAAGTGTTCTACAATTAATAAACCAGATAGCCTGAAGCGGGTTGTTTGTTCCTCTACTGAAATGACAATTGGTGCTACTAAAACAAAGCACTCAGCACAGGACTTGTTTACATGTTTAGTCTGCTTGCTTATCATATTTGAGTGCTGATCAGTGCTGCCTCAGACTCTTTTTCCAGAGCCTCTGGTTGCCAGCCTGGAGTAGAGCCTGCAGTGTGGGTTTTTATGAAAGGTTTAACAATAAAATTCGCAGAGAAATATTTTCCCTTTTTTATGTAGAAATCTCAGTAAGCATATGAAAAAATCTATGGCGTTAGGAATGGGCACATCTGACATTTCATTCCTGTAAAATGCACCCACAGACTAACAATGCATCATTCAAAAAAGAAACCAAGTATTTTCAAGGTAGAAACATAAGCAAAAAAGTATTCCTGTAAATAAATGAATATTACTGTAGGAAAAAAGGTGTGTGCTGATTGATCTGTTGGAATTACAAAACCCTACAATTGGCAGAAGATCAGTGTGGAATTAAAAATCAAACACTGAGGAACTCATTGAGGTAACGATTCTGTTCCTAGGCTTTTTTCTTTTTTTGCGGGGAAAGTAACTTAGCAATGCAAGTCTCTTCTATTTGTGATGGCTATAAAAAAAGCAAAAATTTTTTTTTAGATGTGTATAAATACTATTGCATAATGCCATGTTGGTCTCTGATCCTTGTGAACGCAATTATTTCCTTTGGACAAAACCCTCTCTTCATTAGCACTGAATGGTATTTGTCAGTCTTTTTCCTGTTTAGATAATTTGTTCAGTGTTGATATATTTAAAAACATTCAATTGGTTGGACTAGTATCTGCGGCTTTCCATCAAAGGAGTGATGGCAGTGGCCGAGGGTCTAAATCTCAAAGCACCACTCTGTAGACTTCCTAAGTGATTAGTACAGAGTATTATCGCTCTCCACCATCTGGCTATCTAATATGGAAACGATATTAAAGGAATCAGAAGACCTTATACAGGCTTCGTCACTTTGGACATACAGAGTGTCACCGCAAAAATGTGGAAGCTATGTTTAAAACAACAAGAGATATGCTTAAACATAAAAGAACTATTTCTATTTGCAGGGAAGACGTATGTCTGTCCTCCCTCATTTTAACTACTTGCAAGTATATAAAGCCATATATATGTATACTGAGATAACGCAGCTCAGCACGTATACGCAGGCTGTGTGTTTAGCATGCTAGGAGTGAAACCTGTTTAAATTAAGAGTCTCATTTTGGTTTTGACGTCACTACAATTAGTTGATGTGTTGGATGGTTTCTGAGGCTTTGATTCATCTATGCTTTAAAGGTTTTGAAGTTAAATGCATTGGGTAAGGCGGAATCAAAGAATCATCAGAAATTTCTGTGCTAAAGCCTCACAATCCAATACATAAAAACTCTTGTAATTCAGTGTACTGTATATCTTTGTGTATAAAAATATCCCTTTATAAGGAAGAACAAAAGATACGCTTCTCCACTCCAGGAACATTACATGGAATAAAGAGCCTCTGAAAACCTCCGAAGCACAGAATGCAAGCTTGTGCTGCCAGACAAAAGTGAAAGCCTATCCTGTTTTCTCTCTCCCTGATGTAGTTGCTGTGTCAGATGAGGGCATCAGGGCAGATTCAAAAGTCAGAATGAAGAAAAGAGAAACATTGCAGAGAGAAGTGTGAATTCAGTCCTATGAACACCTAGGTTTTCCCTGTGCAAGCCCAGCTTTAGGCTTTTTAATTTGTTTGTTTTACAGAAGTGCAGATAAAGGCAGTAATTAAAAATGGGTTATCAGATTCCACTCATTTGTAGGTGTTATGCTCCGGGGTATTATAAGCCCTGTATCCGGCAAAGAGGAAAGCAGAAAAAAAGGGAGGTCTTTTCTCCTGTTTCCTTCAAGCTGTTTAGGAAGTTACTTCTTTACTTCTTTTTAAATGGTTTTATTTTTATCTCACAATGAAAATCAGTTTCTTTGCCTTGCCAGAGAATCCTGAGCTAGTGGGCTTTCTGCTACACTCATGCCACAAAAGTGCTGTAGCTATTAATGAGGAAACAACATGTTTGGGTGAGCAGCACAACTAATAGAGTCTGGTTTTGTAAAGTTTTAAGTCTTTTGGTCCTGAAATCTCCTTCCCCACTGCAGTGATCTCAGGTCCTCCTCTGTGGCACCTGCCTCAGACAAAAGACAGCATGAACTGGAGCTAACCTGAAGGAAGGACAGTAGCAGAGCTGAGAACCTTTCCCTCTGCTAAAGAATTATTTTCCTTTCTCTTCTAGCTAACTGTAGGGCTTTTTTACAAACCTTGTAAGATATTAATTGTCTTCAAGATAACTATCCTCTTGCACATATGGCTGAAATTGGTCACTGACTTCAAATGATAGGGGGCAATGGCTGACAGCAGTCGCATGTGACTAAGGAAACTAGGCTATAAAGTAACTTCTAATTCGTGTTTTTATGTTTTATATTCTCAGTACTTTTGGCCACAGTTCTCTGACCTTTGGTTATGTTCTTCTTGATATCGAAGGAGTGTAGTAAGTAAGAAAACCCAACAAATACCATCTTCTTACCCAAAATTTCAACTTCTCTTTCTTCTCCATGTATCATGAAAAGAACATGGCATCTTTTCCCTCTGTGTATGAGCTACTAATTACACACATGAAGGCTGTGGAACTGTGTAGCACTGCTTTTGGCAGCAATGCCAGCCCAAGTCAAGTTGATGAGCTCTGTTTACTGCTCCCAATCTGATCAAATCGACACTGTACTTTGCATCCACAAAGAAGTTGTGTGGACAGAGCTATCTCTGGAATCTAGGATAAGGCGGCTTGCTAAAATGACACGCATTAAAAACACCACAGAATTAATTTTTTAAGGTATTGTTAATACAAATTTTTTCAACCTTCTCATTCTCATTTCTTCTGCTTCAGTGGTGCAGGGGCAAATGTGCACTGCTGCAGTGGGGAAAGGAGCTGGGAGGTGAGTCTTAAAGGAGGTCTGCTACCAAAATGGAAATTTTGAGTTATTCCTGAAGTGTCAAATTCTGTTCTGACTGAAGATACCAGCAAGTTTGTCTTTTACTGCAGCGTGGATAGAATTCCATCTTGGGCAGCCACAGCACAAGGGCAAGAATCCAGGCCCTACTGACATCAGGAGTAAAATATCCCATGAATTCAACATTGTGGCACTGAATAAACTCCAATAGTTGCAACTCTGTTCTAGGAGAGCTGTAAAACCTGTGAAACGTTATCTGTCAGTCGAATCTCCCCTGCCATTACAAATTCCAATCATAACTATGGAAAACGAATTATTAAAGGACCAAAAGGTAAAATTAAAATTGCTCCACACTTAACTGTCCCAATCTTTTCAGAAATCATTTAGGATACAAATAACTCTTAATTCTACTGTGCCTACATTTGCATGCATAGTTTAGGCAAATATTTTAGGAGAGTATTTAAATTTTTTCTGGTGCGATTTTTTTTTTTTTAAAGCCAGTGTCAATTAGTAAAGACTGTGACCCATTTTCCATAAAATTGGCACTAATAGGGCAGACAGGACCATGAACACCAGAAATGCACATAGTTTGGCAGTACTAAAGACACAAGTTTCACATATATAAAAAAAATCCAGGTGCTGACAGAATATACAAGGAGAGAGAAAAAGAACTGGCAGACTCTGTGCAGGGTTCAGACAGTTCCTAATGACCTTCCATGTGCTGGTTTGTAATGTACAGGACCTGCTCATGAAGTCCTAATTCTGGCAAAGAATCAAGTGAACACTTGATAACAAGGCCTATGAAAACTAGCACAAGATAGTTTTTGGTAAGGAAATATGACTTTTTCAAACAACTTCGATATGTTATTTTCAGCTTACACCCAGAAGTATCAACGTAGCCAAGACACTGTAATAAGCTAACTCAGTTAAACGTATTTGTTTCCAACTTTAACTCATTGTTAGGCATGTACAGTCTATGGCTGAAAGAAGGAACACAACAGCAACAGTGTTTTTTCTGATCCTAAGAAGACAGTGTTTTTGGCAGAAATTGGCTTGGTATTCCAAAAGCTACTGTCTCCTTCAAGTGTGCTAATAGTCTTGTAGTAACTGTAAAATCTGCATACAGCATAATCACAGCAGGCATGTTCCCCTTTAGCCTACAAAGGACTTATTAAATATTCTATTGTCTTCATTGTAGACAGGCAATATACACATTCCCTTTTTTATGGTGTAAATTAGGGAAAGAATATGAAAATGCCACTTTCAAAAAAGCAGATTTAAATAAAATATAAACCACTTAATAATTCTTTAGACTATTCCTTCTAGTACACCTTTTATTACAGCTTTGCATCCTGGATTTCTACCAACATAGATGTCATCTCATTCAATTAAACTGGACCATTTTCAACAGTGTTGGATACAATGAACCACTCAGGAATCAACTTTATGAAATATATTTAGGGACAGTAAACTTTTCAAGTAATAATACTTTAAAAGATTCAGGAATAGGTATTTGCAAGAAGACGTGTCTTTTATAACATATGATTTACTGGAATTCTTATGGGTTCTTTCTAAAATTATCTACTAGTAATTTAAAATGAGATTTTAAAATGATGGTTTATGTACAGTAGAAGCTCTTTTGTCAAGGCTCGAACTGGTGGTACTTACCACACAAACAAGAAATTATCTTGTCCAGTTTTCATTACACAGATTTTTGTGGAGGTGATTTTTTTAGTTGTAAAGCAGAGAAGGTCCATCTGAGATAGACAGACTGGCGTATACACAAGGGAGCCATATGACAGGCATTAAACGGCTTAGAAGATTGTCTTAGTGCATTATTAGTTCAGCAGTTGTAAGGATTATTGCTGTTGTTGTTTGGGATTTTTTTTCTGGCAATATCATAGTAAACAACAATTTAAAGGAGAACAACAAAGTAGTTTTGCTGGTGCTAACAGCAGTATTTTTCCAAACAGAAGGAGGAGTGCAGGAAAAAACCATAGATTCAATGTCTGCACAGCACTAATGTAACGTTGTCCACAGATAACTGAGCTGCTTCTGAATGACTTAAATTCACACTGGAAGCAGAACAAATTAATTAGTGCAGTATTCTCTTTGGGCTGTTTGCTTGGCTAAGAAGCCAAACATATTCATCCAGATGTACAGCCACAGCAAACACAGCCATCCAGGTCTCAGTACCCAAGGCCAGCTGTTACGGTCTGGACTCTGCTTCTTTTGAGCTATGCAGGCACAAGTAATAGCTCCTGTTTAAGTTACAAACCTTTCTGAGAAAGAAATCGACCTTCTCAGTATTAAACACAAGATAATTAAGGCAGGCATTAGCCATAAAGAATGAAAGTCAACAAGACATCAAAGTTGTTTGCCAAAATACAGAAGCTGAGGAGGAATTTAAGATAGGTCACATTGCAAAAGTTAAAACTGTAGAAAAAATACCTTTCCAAAGACTTTCTAAATTACTGTACAGGGGAATTAAATTGTATTTTTCAAGGCCACCAAAATAAAAAAAATGTTGTAGTACCTGAAACAAGGTGAAGATCTGGACAAGAATTTCAATAGTAAGCATTACAGTTTACATTGACAAGACTCTATCTTAGATAAAAAGTTAACTTCTGCCTAACACATGACAGATTGAGAGAAGAGCTTTGAAAGGTTTGAGACAAACATAATGCTTATGTGGTAAGTACTAACTGATAGGTGGGAGCTGTGCTTCCTGGTGATTGAAGGAATATGAAGAATGAGGATGAGGGCAAACCATGTTTAATTATGTTGCACATAGGCTGAAAGCCAAACATCCACAAGCACATTGTCAAAGGCAGAGATCTTGATTTGATAAATATGAAGGAGAGAAAAATATGAGAGGGAATTTGATAAAGATGATAATTTGTGCTTTAGATGAAAGAGGGTAAGAAATGAAGGGTATAAACAAAGGGGTCAAGGAATAAAACAAACCCTCCAAAGGCAATGCTGAAACATGGGAGAATCATGAGTCAACATTATCATAAAAATCAAGTGAGACAAGATTTCAGAGGCAGAAATTTGACACTGATTTAAAATATGTCAATTAACCACAAAGAATAATTGTGGACCTTGGGTCATTTGAGATTTGAGTGAAAAGAGATTCAGCTGTAAGGCAGACAATGGACTGTAGAACGTGCAATTTTAGAAGAACTTAGACAGCAAATGTAAATAGAATATTGACTGAGGCTGGAGCTGAATGGGTAAGATGTAACACCTACAAAAGCATCTACATACAGAGCTATTTTCAAAGGGACAAAGGCCCCTTAGATTGCTGGATCCTGTGAGAAGTCAGTGAGCTCTACTTGATCATTTTCCCTTGCTCTGAAATCTCCCTAATTATCATTCTAATTACATGGATATGACAAGTCAACTGTCATTAGTGGTACTTCCTATGAATCTCTGGAGTCCTGCAAATACAGTATGTAATTGGTAATATCTGCTGTAGACCCACAAATAGATTTGACACAAGTGCAGCTCAACATTTCCTTTGGCAATTCAGTTTGCTTTTTTACCCCCTTGTTATTCTACTGGTCCTCCTCCTCATCAATTAAGGGAACAGGTCCTTGCCATTCTACATCGCTTCAGGAAAGCATTACTTCTTTCACTGAATGTCCGGCAGATGAGGGATCCTATTATTGCCTTCCCAACTGTCCCAAAAGTATAAAGCAACCTTTTTCTGGGTATGATTTCTCACTTTATGAAAGTCTCCATGCACCTTATGTGTGTCAGAGAGCTATGCTGTGAGTAAGGTCATTCTTAGGATTGTAGACACCATTTTGTCAAGACACAGCAGAAAAAAACCTACATGTCTCATACTATTATTTGTCTACTATTTTCAAATTGCCCATTATTTGCAATTTTGATGCTTATATGTTTATTCAAAATCATGATGATATTTTTAGGAATCAGTGCAAATTAGAAAGAAAAAGAGAAGTCATGCCACCATGTCATGCTATGTTACATGGGGAGTTAGCATTTGGTCAAAACTCAATGCAAGTAGATCTCATACTGAATATTTTGAGCTGAGTATGAATTACGTGTCAAAAAAATTCATCAATTCCCTGGATGCTCACCAAAACGAGAGTTTTTGACAGAGTGCATTTTAATGTATGCCTGAGCTCCTTCCTTTCAGTGTTTCAAAGCATGTGTAAGCCACCTTTCATGACTTTTAAGTTGTAGATTTATTCTCTTACATATAAGCAAGTCCAACTCTCTTAAAATGAAAATCATCCAGAAAATGAATAAAAATAAGACTTTTTTTTCTCCCCTACATGGGTAGGGTTCAAGTTCTTGTGGTAAGACCAAATAGCTGTTTTGATCAGACCAAATGATCTACAGATCTTCTGGAGCCCTGGGGAGATCCCCTCTATCACTTCACTTTATACTAGCTGTATGAAACAGCTGTTAGTCCACTTTCACAGATACATGGTAATGGTCACATGTCGGCTTATGGAGACAGACTGGATGCCTGACAAAATGACCCAAACATGGTTCTTTCAGTAGGGCTTCTTAAAACATTTTCTAACCTGGACTGAAAGCCAGATGTACTACTGGACATGTAAATGTTTTCCTCCCTTTCAGTTATTGCAGCTCATCTAGTGCCAGAGTATGAGTGAATGTGAATTGAAACTGGCTCAGCAAAAGTCTGCAGTATTGAATAAAAACTGTATGATATAATCTATTAAAGACATATCAATGTGCTAAACCGGAGAATTAAAACCCCGTCTCTTTCCCCATTAGTCAGAACGTGTTTTTCTTTAATTGTATTTGTTTTCTTTTTCATGCTTTTCATAATACTAGAATGCGGACATGAGTTATTGTCTTTCCTCTGATCTAGGTTAAAAACGTGACTGTAAATAAGGTAGCTTTGAACAGATTCATCCTTGTGATTTTATAAATTCAAACCTTGAGCCTCAAGAAGACAATCAGGAAACTCCACCATCAGCAAAGAGGTGGTGAATACCCTCAGAGCCATGCATGCAGATGGATCCAATAACTCTAATAGACTTCAGTGACAGAAACTGGATGCCACATCACATTGCTCCAGGTGTGAGTGGCACCTAAAGCAATGTTAGAATTGAGATCTCTCATTTCTGTTGAGGTCAGGGGTGCATTTCTTCTTCAAACAATAAGTTACTGTTTCCCCGAATATCTCGCAGGAAAGGTATTTTGAGCATCACTGGTTTTTTGTTTTAGGCTTTAGGTTAAACATAAACAGACATCTTAAGAGACTGCTGATGTGAGAGGTGGGTGGGATTTTTTGCACAGTTAGGCCCAGCAACACCAGGGGTAAATAAATTTCAAAATTCATGTGAAACATAAAACAACACCACTTAATTATTTCTTCCTAGGTAGGCTCTAACTTGGCAGGATCACAAAACCTACACCGCGTGAAGTTTTCTGAGCACTCAAGCTTTGCAGCAATAGCCATAGCCATCAGCAGGTTCTTCCATCATGATGTGGGTTAGTATAACAATTAAGAAAAGCTGTTTTGACTCAAATGTTTCCAGTTAGAGAACAGAGGTTGAATTTAATTTTCTGGGCTTCAAAAGGCTTTGCCAGAGCATGAAGTATTGGGCTAAAACACAAAGCTTTTTTCCTAATTCTAAACCAGGTGATCACATAATTCAGGCCTTGATCCAACTTGAGCTGTCTAACCAACACGCAGGTTAGAGGTTGTGTCTAAGCAAGACACAATCCCAGTTGTTCATGGAGGGAGTAGAGCATCTCCAGAACAACTGTTTACTTATTATGTGAATTACAGTTTCCCTCTGGAGAAGCCTCTATCTTTATTGACTGGCGAAAAGTGCCAAAGCACGTACATTCACATCTTAGGCTAAATGAGCAACTGTCAGAAGCTCTGGTAGGGCTTGTGGATTAATGTCTTGGCTCCTCTTAGGAAAAACAGCAGGTGCAGGTACACACCAGAAATGAATGAAGAACTGAACAGAGAAGAATGATGAACTCTTTCACAGGAAGAATTCTAGTATGTTCTGGCAATAAGGAGCACAGATTTGTTTCTTCTTAATTGGACACTGGGCTCTGCAAACATGCAGGAAAGATACTGCCTCTATTCCACAGACACCCTAACTTCACAAAAAATCCATGGATAAAAGAAGGAAATAGATAGAAGGCCCCACACAAAGCCTGCATAGTGGTGACAAATGCAAAGTGTGTTTGTGCAATACCTGAAGCTTGGGAAGGTGGGAAGCCAGACCTAAAAAAGAAGCTTGTGGCTGAAGGGAGAGACAGACAGAAGAACAAGAGGAGAGAGGAGAGCAAGAAACAGAAAAGACTGGCAGCGTAGAGTGAAGATTTTTCAGTTTTGTAAGTAAATACGTATTTCCCCCACCCACATCTGGAATAATATGAATTTTGGATTCAAAACTGCATTCTTTACTTGCTTAAGACTCTCAATAAAGTGTGTTTTGTTCAAAGAATGCAGGATCTAGTTAGTGTCTCAGCTGCATGACTTCTGCGTGTAGTTGGCAACATTCACTCAAACTTTTTAATTGCAGGCAGTGTCTTCTTTTATTTAAAGACTTTCCATCCACTTTTCCCCTGCACATGATTTTTTAAAACCTCTATTTCAGTCAGGAAAAAAAGAACAGTTTCAGGAAGCTGGAGATTCCAGATCAAACCTAACTTGACCTCTAGAGCTAAAAAGTCCAGGGGGTTTAGTAAAGTTTCAGAAAGTGAAATGTGCTTTTATGTCAGTGTAGTTTCTCACACTGCAGGTATGCGAAGGTTTCCTACCAAACTGAATGTTGTCTTCACCTTGCAGACTGGCATACTTAATGGTCTCCAGCATAGGCAACTTTTTGCTTAAATCTGCATTATACTTGTCAAGAATCAGAGAAACAAGATTGTGGTAATCAAAATCACTAAGAGTTACTTTCTGTTTTATAGGGGGTTTTTTGTGTATATAAATATTTAGTAAAAAGAAAGCTATCTACTCATACTACAAAATATGAACTAGTAGAGGTATTCCATTATATTACTCATATTCTAATCACCTCACATTTTGGAAAATGTAGTGATGTATATCACAGTGATGGAATCTGTGCTTCTGAGACAAAACTAAAGAAATTAATAGCTTCTTTTAACCTGATGGCGGAGCAACATGGGGAAGACTGGTTTTGTTGACTAGAAAAGGATGATGTAACTCTGCTGCAGAATGAGGATTTACCTAGATGATTTCTGGTAGATTTTCTGTGCTGAAAAGTGAAAGGAAGATTAGATCAGGAAAAACATAAATTAGGAAAGCATATTATGTGTTTGCTGCTTGAAGTATTTAAGAGGAAATATTAAAACTAGCCAATGAGATACAATTTGCAGGGCAAATAGGTAAAGTAATAAATTAGCTTTAATAAATGCTATGTTCAGGGAGCAAAGGCTGTAGGATTTCAAGCTAGAGACTACACCTAACAAGAACACCCAGTGCAGAGTCCAAGTTGGTAAAAATATATTATGGACCATTAAGTTAGTGCAGATGTGCATCCAGAAATTTTTATCAAAACCCATCAGGTCCTAGATGCAAGGTTTTACAATTGTCTTTGTTGAATTTCCTGTAGCAAGCATCCGCTGCTCCACTTTTCCTGCCTGTTGAAGTCCCCCTAAACGCCAGGCTTTGCCGGAACATGGGATGGGTTCCCAAGCATGCTGCCTGTTCAGGAAATCTCTGCCATCATGCTATCCTGCACCTGCTTTCCCATTATCTACCACTACCTCTCCATCAGCACACCAGCTTTTAGCTCTTCCAGTTCTCTTCCAGCTTAGGTCTGATGGGACTGCTTCTCCATCCTTCAGTAACCTAGTTTAAAGCCATCCTTATGAGGCTGGCGAGCCAGCTGGTAAAGATATTCTTGCCCCACTTTGTTATGTGAATCCTCTCTCCACCCAACAAATGTCACTTCTCAGAAATCCTGGAGGAACCTGGAAGTGTCTGAAATACTACACTGACATTAACAGCATTTGTTTGTCTATGCTGATCTTTAGCCCATGTCCCTCACAACAGGTTGCTATCCAGAGGGTAGCAAGTGAAGAACTGCTGCTCTTTGTAACCAGTTAATTTTTCAGCTGCTTCCCACTGTTCTGTTCCCTCCTCCTGAAATGCAAATGAACTGCTTGTGATCAGTAGATCATGAAAATATCCATTTATATTATTTTTTCACGTCAGATGTCAATCAAATGCAGTTTCTATTCATTAACTACATCTGATAGCATCTTCAGGCACTTCTTCCTTTTATACCAGTTACTGTAGAAACTCCAGATTATTTGCTTTTTGATCTTTGCATTAAATTACCTTATCCCAGGCAGTTCTCTACCTCTCATTTTCCATTATCTGTAGTACTGCAGCTCAAACTTTTCTTTGTTTCTCTGGCCAATCTCATTACTATCAGGTCACGGTCTATTATTCTTCTTTGCTTGTCAGAAAACAAGATGCTGTATCGGCAGCAACACTAATGAAGACTCGTTTTATATCACTTATGTCCTCCCTTTTTATCACAACAACCCAAGCTTTCCCTACAGCTTCCATGACCTCCCATTACAATACCTTCAACTCCCTCCCATATCCTACACAATATCCCAATGTCTCCTCCAGGCTCCCTGTAACACATCCCGTTCCTGCCCTTTTACTAACTAACTTCCCCCATTGAGTCATGCCCCAAATACTCATAGCTCATAGCTCCCCCATATCTCTTGCTTGACTAAGATAAGACATAATATGTATTGATAATATGTGCCGTGACATGTCGTGTAATGAGCTGGCCAGTACTCATGGACAGCCACTCTTGGAAAAACAGACACGGAGCATTGTTTCTTCTTTCCCTCATTTGGGAGCTAAATGGGTCTCTCTTTTCTCCCACATCACTCACTTTCAGGAAAGGTGTGGGAATATCATACCTCTGAATCCTCTAACACTCTACAGAATTTGCCTGAAATTAGTGGGTGGATTAAGAGAAGGAAAGGTGGGTGAGAGGCTAACAGGCATTGGCAGTGCAGTTTTGTAAGTAAATACAACCACAGAGCTGACTCTGCTTCCTCTTTCTGCTAGCGTCACTCAGCTGTCATAATGTGAATTTTTTTTCCTTTGAAGGGATAACTGTACAGCTGAGAGGTTAATCAGAAACTTTCTTTAATAAAGGCAAGGCCACAGAAAATTGATAAAGCGCTGGCTTTAGCCCAAATTTAAGGAGTAACGAAAAGCAGTTTCTGCCAGGCAACAGGTCAGTGACCTCCATGAAACTTGTGCAGTATTTGGGCAGGCAGAAAAATCACAGCTTCATCTTTCTAGTCCTCAGTTGAACATTTCCCTCCAACACCACTTCTATGATTTGTAGGGTCAATTCATGGGAACTGCTACCAGCTCTAAGGTACTTTCAATTTCTCACTTCCTCTCATCCTGGAGATAGTATATTTAGGCAGGTCGTGTGACCAAAGAATACATCTAGAGGCATAATTTTAATGCCAGGCTAGTGGGTGCTGGTTACAGACAATTTTAGCTCCATAAAAATGCACTGTTTTCACTTGTTAAGAGCACTATTAAATGCTATCTTAACTTAAACATCACACTGGGCTCCCCTGTCAGTTTTACAAACAGAATTGTTTTTTCCCTAAAGTTTTCTTGCTGGAGATTTCTGCAAAAAACTGAATTAATTGATTTGGAGCAGATTCAGATCCAAATTGCTTTTAAAATTAATATAAAAAGACACCTAATTCCAGAAGATTTTCTTCCAGTATTTGATCTATAACCCTCTAGAATCAAATTTTTATGGAAGTATGGTACTTGAGACTGGAAACATGCTAGGAAGAGGTGAGTACTTATGCATTTAGTCTCCTAATGATAGCTGATATTCAAATGAAATGTGAATAAAAACTGTCATCAGCCTCATCCTAAAGCTTCTCTTGGATCTCACAGAACTTAGACCTCTGTGTCACATCCAACCTCTGGCCTCTACAGAACTATGCAAATCAAATAAAAATTCTATGTGAATGGCTCAAAGTGGATAAAAATAGTGATAAAAGAAGGAGCCAAATACAGGAGCTGGCCTCATTTTTCACTCTTCTTTCAACCACCTTCTAACCTCCAGCAGCCATGCTGTTTCCTCCAACCATCCTATTTTATTTATTTGCTTTTGCCATCTACAGAGAACCAGACATAAGCATTTTTTGTCTCAAACATTCTGACTGTTACAATGGGAAAGGTGTGAGCTAAAGATGTGGAGGTGGGGCAGCAGTGTTCTGACCCGACATCCCACTCCCGCTTGATACTTGTGCTCGGTGCCCCCATCTCCAGTCACTTCCTGTAGGAGGGCTCCAAGGGCTGGCTGTGTGTGAAGAAAACAGGGCAAAAGATGTGGTTTATGCAAGAGGCTTGTACCAGGTTATCTATAAAAAAAAGCGGGTCAGGCCCTCTCACACTCTTTTCCCCTTCTCTTTCACTTTCTTTCTCACAACTTCAGCTCCAGACCCTCCAACACAGCAGGACCAACACAGGGTCTGAGGATTGGTGATATTCTTTGTACTCTCTCTCCTTTTTCTTTCTTTCTCTCTCTCCCCCCTCGCTTTGCCTGGGCAAAACACAGCTGTCATATTCTACCTCCCATATTGAACTTTGTTGTGGGCGTAGGGAGCTTATGGAAGTGTGTTGTGGCTTCCGGGCCAGCACCTTTGCATAGTTTGTTTTGCAAGTTGAGAACGTAATGAAATGTATGGGATAAAATTAAGGACTTGTTAGCCACCACATTTGTGGAAACATATTGTAAGAATTTAGGGGCTTGTTAGCCAGCAACTCGAGACTAAACAGTGGGCTGGTTGACGGAGTTAAAAACGCAAGAGTTCCCTGTCTTTGTTCAGTCTGATGAGAATTTATAACTAACACCACCCCTACTGTATTTAAAAACGGAAGTAGGAATCTTTATATGCATATATACCCCCTGCTCCCTCAGATCTGGTTTACGTGGAGAGGCCAACCTGCAAAAGCACCAGGTGGCATTTAGCTTGGCTTCTCCCACTAAACGCCGTGACAGGATTTGGCTTCCAAGAGGCACCAAGTCTTTATTTAGGCACGAAAAGAGCGTCCCACCTTCCTTCCCTCAGAGAAGCAGCCTCTCCCATACACAGTTGTTTTTTATCTATTTCTCCACTGGTTACAGCCACGCTTATAATCCTGTATGCATACCTTTACATCCTTTTATCTTTCTTTGCCCGTTAGTTTTTAAGCTCTATTCGACAACTTCAGTGGAACTCAAAATTTCTATTCTCTATGTAATTTATCACCCTTGAGGCCATTTCCAACCCGAGACCGTACAGCCGAAGCAGAGCCCTTAGTGCCAGCAGTCAGAGTGCCCGGGGCTGCGGAAAGCAGAGCACATTCAGAGCAAGACTGCCTAGTCTCCTCCAGACCACTGCTAAACTAATATTAATTATCGCTCTGCCGCCCCGTTATTTTGGGGGACGCCACTCCCGCTGACTGCAGCCCCTCACTGGGGCGAGCGCTGGGGCAGCCACTCCTCGTTAAGATACCGACTGAAAGCTGCGCGCGAATCGCGGATC
>VZRV01003178.1:0-19885 GCA_013398115.1 Falcunculus frontatus
CAGCCCCTCCAGTTCATCCAAAGTTCACGGCAGTGCCCTGCACACTCCCAGTGGTGCCCTGCACACTCCCACACTGCAGTGCTGCTTCAGCCGTCCACAGCGGGGCCTTGCCTGTTTGCACACTCACTGTGGTGCCCTGCTTGCACACCCCACTCGTGCTCACACTCCCGCTCTGCACACACCCCTGGTTGCATGCTCACACTTGTGCCCAGCACACACATCCCACGCACACATCCCTGTGTGCCCCCACCCCTGTGCCCGGCCATCTGGATGGATGTGGCACTTTGGGATGTGCTTTAGGGGTGGTGATGGTGCTGGGATAATGGTGGGACTGGATGGTCTTGCTGGTCTGTTCCAATCTTGATGAATCCGTGACTCAGGGATTGTCCCGACCCAGGTGCAGCACCTTGCACTTGGCCTTGTTGAACCTCATGAGGTTCTTGTGGTTTCACTTCCCAAGCTTGCTCAGGTCCCTCCACATGGCCCCGTCCTTCCATAGTGTCACTTGCCCCACTCAGCTTCCCATCCTCTGCAAATGTGCTGAGGGTGAGCTGGATCCACTGTCTGTGTCCTTGGGGAAGCCATTCAAGAGCCCCGGGGCTGAGGCAGAGCCCTGAGGGACACCCCTGGTCCCCAGCCTGCAGCTGGACATGGAGCCAGTGCCCACAACTCCTGCATTCAGCCAGCCAATTTCTCCTCCCCCAAAGAGCTCACCCTCCAAACCCACAGCTGTCCTGTGAGCAGATCAGCACAAAAACATACATACTAGGTCAGAGATATAAAGAACTAAACTGGACAGAAAAAGGTTTAAACCAGAGCTCAAGATCTTCTTAATGACAAAAAAGCCAGCCTTCTCTAAGTCCAGTATGATTTGTGAGCGTGTCATTTCTTAGAATTTTCTTCTGCTGTTGAATGCTTTCGTTCAGTGAAGGTTTGGTCAGGTTCCAGCCTGGACCCTTCTTGGTGATCTTGCTCAGAGGAGTATATAATACTAAAAAAACTCTCTGCGAGAAAATTTTGCTTTTTAGTATGGAATGCGGATGGGGAGAGAGTCCCTGACTAAATCCTACCTCACTGAGACAAGACTGTGAAAAAACTTGGAAGTCCCAAGAGTTAGGCCCTTCTGGGAAATGAATTCCAATCTCAGTTTAGGGAGCACATCTCTTTCCAGTAGACCCATGCAGGCTTTGCCACTATGGTAAACATCTGGGAGACATCTACTATAAAACAAAGGCTAAAACTGTAAACACTTGTCTAATCCAATAATGTGTATTTGTGTCTGCTGAATATTGTCATGGAATAATTTTATGTCTGAAAATAAAGTCCTCAACTCTTTATTTAACCCCTTTGAAAAGGAGGGTAGGAATCATTCACAAGGTCTGTACTGCCTTCCAGTAGACCATCAGAGAGCAGAGAGTGCCCACTCTTTCTTCCTTAGAAATCCACTCAGAAACCTGTTCTGGCAAGAGGGCAAGAAATTGCTCTTTGTTGTTCACAAGCTACAAAATTGGCCATTGAGGGCCTGAGCTTTACAGAGCTGCTTGCCAAGAGTAGGAAGCATTGTACTGCATTGTAATGCCAGGCACAGGAATGTGCAGTTGGCCACTGGCATGTTCAGGGCTTGCACACGATACAGACGTTTTTGCTGATTATCTCTAACTGGCCGTGGACAATGATGTTATCTGCCCAAGGAACCTGCCACAGCTGCTGATAATGTCAGACAGCTCAAATATCTGCCAGAACCAGATGGCAACTCTTCCTTTTTGCCCATTTATCTCGTGCAATTTTCGTATCTTTTTTATCAGTTTAGCTTATTTAATTGTAGAGGTTGTCAGTTGTCCTGGAGAAAAATTGTTGAAAATGCGAGTTTCAAAGTTTGGTATTAAATCCTGGTGCCACTAATGTCCGCTAATTTCATTCTACCATTTTATTTTTGTACTAAGGAGAAAAATCTAGGAGACTTTCAGAATTACACAGGTTAGACTTTGCTACTAGTCACAGTGGTCAAAGTGACAGGAGTGGGGAGAATTGTCCCCTGATAATACAGACAAAAACAAGAGCAAATTAAAAGGAATTTCCAGCCTGGGACAGAACCAGCACCTCTCAGACTCCTGAAATCTGCCCTCTATTACTGCTATTTTGCTAATTAGTGAAATTTCAATAGCTGTAAAAATTATGTAGCTCGTGTCTGAACTACTGTATTTAATTCAGATTTTTAAAGGTTAACGTAAAGTAGAAAATCTCTTTGTAACCACTGAAGGAAAAGAACAAAACGAAATTACCATTACCCAGGTAACAGGACTAGAAATAGATGTGGTATTAGTCAACTTAGCATGTACACCCTGCGGCTTGAACTGAAATGCAAATCTGTTCTGTTTCCAGCACAGCAGTGGCCTGGCTTCCCACTGCTTTGTGTGCACATTTCCCCAGGGAATAAGCTGTGCAGCTTTGCCAAGCCGATATCCCCAGCAGTGGGAGCTGAAGCAAGTGACTCATGACTGCAAGACGACAGCATGTGATGCAAGACACACACAGGACAAACTGCTGAGAGATGCAGTTCATGACTGAGAGGTTTATTCCCATTGCCAGGAAAGGCCTTGCTCTTTTCCAGCTGTTATCACATTTCATAAAACAAATACGCAGTGTGTGCGAAATTTCTGACCCAAAGTCTAAGTCAACAATTTTCAAGGTTAAATATCAAAAACCAGGTACAGAAGTGTCTGTGAAATGAAAGAATTAAAGTCAATGTAATATCACCAGTTTCTTCATGTTTTCCCCAAAAGCGCCTTTAAAATGAAGCAAAACAAAAACATTAGTATGCATTTCTCTAAAGCTGGTGTCCTGGTCACATGTTGTACTGTATGACCCCATAACTGCTTGCATCTCCTACTTCTTTGCTTTCCAGAGCGGGGTTCTGCTCTGCTGCTGGAAATATATTTGTTGACAAGGGGTTATTTCCACTTACTCGGCTACCTCTTTAATGCTGATTATTATATGAAAGCTTGTTCAAGGACGAAAAGGGATAACTGGGATTAAATTCCTGACAATGAGTTACTTTCCCCCAATATTTGGTAGTGGATACTAAGTGCAACAGAACTGGTTCCTGAGGGTGCAGCATGAGCATTCAGGACAAAACTGCAAGCTGATACAAAGCACTTTAGCTCCCTCAGCCAAGCAAAGGAGGCCTCCTGCATTTCATTAACTTTGACTATTTTGTTAAATGGACACTGGAACCAAAACGTGCAGATATCAGCACCAGCCAAAATATTTGTATATAGTTATGGGGAGTTGTACCAGTGTAAGAAGTGCTTTAGCTTAGAATTGCCCGGCATAGTGGTCTCGCATGTTTTCATAAGAAGGTGTATTTTTAGTTTCTGAGGGAGATGAGAATCAAGAATGCCAGGCTATACAGCGCTGCTCAGCTGTGGCAACTTGTGACAGCAATACAGCATTTTAAGCAGAACTTGGTTATCACTGGCTTGTCTCTCAGCTTAACACCCAGGCCCTTGGATGCTACCCCAGGAGCAGTTCCATTCACCTCAGTAAAACATTGGATGTGAGGATTGCGAGACTGGAGGACATTTGGAGGCAAAAATGCTCAGAATACATGGAGCTTTGGCAAGTCAGTGACAGAGAACAGGTTTGAGTCAAAGTGTAAGTGAATACATAGCCCATTTGATCTTCTGATAGTGTCATCTCTTAATACTGACAATTCCTGACAATGTTAATCATTTTAATGAGGCCAAGTGAAAATTTGGCATGAAACAAGGATAACGGTAGCCTCCTACATCAAATGTTGCTAATACTTTATGGCAATTATCACAATCATAAATTGGTACTTTACAATCTGTCTTAGCAAACATTGAACTGACAAGCAAAAATCAGTATCTTAAATACAGATGGTTTTCTGACTGAGGAATGCACAATTAGATGTTGTCTAGACGGGAGCAAAGCCTTTGACACTGTTTCCCACAGAATTCTGGAAAAAAACTGGCTGCTTGTGGCTTGGACCGGCCTAGTCTTCATTGGAGCTGGGAAAGGGGCTGGAACACAAGTCCTGTGAGAAGAAGCTTGGGGAGCTGAGGGTTTAGCCTGAAGAAAAGGAGGCTTTGGGGTAACCTTATCACTCTCTACAACTACCTAAAAGGAAATTGTAGGGGGGGTTGGTCTCTCCTCCCAGGTAACAAGCAACAGGACAATAGGAAAAGGCCTCAAGTTGCAATGGGGGAGGTTTAGATTGGATATTAGGAAAAATTTCTTCACTGGAAGGGTTGTTAAGCACTGAAACTGGCTGCTTGTGGCTGAGTCACCATCCCTGGAGGGATTTAAGAGGTGTGATGTGGTGCTTAGGGACATGGTTTAGTTGTGGACTTGGCAGTGCTGGGTTAATGGTTGGACTCGATGATCTTAACGATCTTTTCCAATCTAAATGATTCTATGATTCTAATTATTACTCTCTGATGGTCCAATTCTGCCACCTTCAAGACTTATTGAGGAAAGGAGTGGGTATTGATACTATCGTCACATACCCATGACCCTTTTATTTTCTGTCACATCTATGATGATTTATAGAATCCATATACAATGCACAAAATCTGATTTAAGGGCCTCTCTCTATGCATCTGCTATCAAGCTCAGTGTATCATATTCTTGGCAGCCCTACATCTTTTCCATTGTGCTTATAATGGAAATCTGGGCTTCAGGAGACCGTGGTACGTAAAGCCTGTCCCCTGTTCCAAAACAAACTTACACACACCTATCAATATTTATAAAATATTTCTTCCAGTAGCTATGGAAAAAAAACAAACTGAAAATGAAACCTCTTCAATCTTTCAAAGCAATCTCTTCCTGTGTGTTTCATAATCCCTTTCATAATGGCAGCAAGCCCTCCATTACAAAAATTGGCTTATTCCCTTCTGCTCCCTCACAGCTCTGTGTCATATGTATTTGTAGGCTGTTATTAGAGTTGAGCTTTCGTTAAGCTAAAGAAACCATTTCCTCCTAGGCTGTGTGTGTCCTGAGCCTTGGACCCTTCTTATAGCCTCCTGCATTGTGCCATTGTTCCATTTTGAATAAAACACCACTCCAAAAACTTGGCAGTACTTCCCCAGAGACCCAACCAGTGCTGAACATGACTGGAGGAGTCCAGGATGACTTTCTGTGTCGGGCAGAAATGCTGTTGTTTATTCAGTCCAAAAAGTAATTACCTTTATTGCAATATTGAGACATTGTTGACCCACGTTAAGCTTGTTATTCGCTGTAATCTCACAGTTTCTTCATGCATAGTGAGCTGGAATTCCAAAGGGTAACAACACAGTCATAGGAAGGCAGCAGCCTGTGCAACAGCTGCCCATAAGGGTGTTTGTCCTGTCAGCCCAGGAGCAAGGAAGGCAGGGAAAGATGTGTATCTTCCAGAACTGCTGGCTGGACAACTCTCATGTGTATTCTTGCCTCAGGTCGGCCACGGGGTGTGTTTGTGGTGCACTGCCAGGCTGAGCAGGAATGAGGGAGATGTGAGAAGGATTCAGGCGAGTTGTAGAAGGAGAGCGTAGGAGGAACAAGGAACACCTGTGGAAGAAAGATTGCCAGTTGTTGATAAACTGTGGTCTTTTTGACTATCCTCTTCCTTGATCAAGTTCTGATAAACTTCTCCTCAAATTTCATTATTTCCAACAAATGTTCTGCTCTGAGCAAGGGGATCTGGTTTGAGAGGTTAGGTTACCTTAAAAAAAATAATCCATAGAACTCCATGCACAGTCCACTGAGAGGCCAGGAGCTGGAGAAGGTATCATCCAAGCAGTTCTACAGCAGCAGCTGTAGTAGGAAGCTGAGAACAGCTTCTCTATTGCTGATATTTTGATCTAACCTGCCCTGCCTTTTTCTTTTTTCCTTAATGAATCTTTCTGTCATCCACTGAGCAGTTATTTGCTCCTTGAACAGATATAGTAATCCCCTAATTTGGAGGAGTACCTGGAAGTTATTTTTTTGAGAAGGATGGCACAGTAGGAAGCACAATCACTATGAAATTGAAGCTTAGCTTCACTTTTTCTGAGACATATAGTCTTTTTTATGAGGAAGAGGCCTGACTTCTTAAAGAATAAATACAGCGAAGTCTATAAAAAAACACTGCTCAGAAATTGTGTGCTCACCTTTAGATGAGCTGCTTTCTGGGAGGGAAGGAGAATTGTTTTCTGGCATTTGCTTTGCTTGTGGCAACTTTTAGTGTAGGGACATAGATTCCCCCACACTTTGAAAAATACTAGGGCTGGATACTGTTGAGTCACACATGCTTATTTCTGTGTATGCAGGTTCTACTCCTTAATCCATTAAAAACCATCAAAGGACCCTTCAGATATTCCTTTGGGAAAGCATTAAGTGTTCTAGGAGTTGAACTTTGTTGGAGATTTCAGAATATTAGGAGGAAAGTAGCAATCTGCATAGAACTGGCATGTATGTGTAGATACACTTACAAGGTCAAAGTGGTGTAATAAGCACTATTGCAGAGGAAAGGATGAAAAGCAGGAAAAAGGGAAAAAAAATCTGTATTCCAACAATTGTCCTCTAAGCTAGAGGAGCAGGAGCATACATGAGAGAGATCATTCATTGCTCTGGCCCTCCATGGAGATGCACTGATTTCTGCAATTCAAAAAAATATGTATTGAAGGGCTGAAGCAACGGTTAGTAGTAAGACCAGCCTAGAATAAGCCCTAAGTTTTTTAGCCGGAGTGACAACTGAAAAGAGAACAGTATGTTCCCTCATTTTCCAACAGATTACTTATGATGAGGAAAATACTCTTTCACCTTGCTAAGAAATAATCACACTATTTCAAGAGTCAATTCAAAGCTATCTATGAAGAAGAACAAGAGGCATCAGGTGCCATTTCTCGTTGTGAGCTATGATTGAACCTGTGATGGTCAATAGTGACAAATGACCAGAGGAAGATGGAATTCCCCAACACATTACCCAGTCCCATCACAGCAGAGTCTTGATGTATTGTAGCACTTGCCAGCCAACGCATACATCTTCTTTTACTCTTTGGCAGCTCTCCGAAGGGGTTTTTTCTGTTCAGTCAATAACACAATTGCACTCACTTCAGAACCCAGCTGCGAGGGTGGTGCTCTGTCAGGGCACCCACAGCTTGGGCCAGCGTGCCACCACCAGGTGTTGCTGCCTGTGGGGGTGCCTGTGGCATCTGTGGCTCCACAGAGCTTTCTGAACACTTGAGGAAGGGGAAATGTTGCACAGGTGGGATGGTTGTGCCACTCCTGGTTTTCCAGCAGGATATGGGCAGCTGTGGGAGGCTCATGGCGTGGCACAGGGGAGCATGGTTTCTCCACCCTATGCTACCACTGTAACTCCCAAAC
Source organism: Falcunculus frontatus (assembly GCA_013398115.1). Lineage (NCBI taxonomy): Eukaryota > Metazoa > Chordata > Aves > Passeriformes > Falcunculus > Falcunculus frontatus. Next base: position 7,366 of record VZRV01003178.1, read on the forward strand.
CACTGAGCCATATCACCCAGTGTCAGATCCAGATGTCTCTTAAACATCTGCAGGGATGGTAACTCCATCACTTCCCTGGGCAGCCTATTCCAATGTCTGAGCACCCTAAAACTGCAAAAAAATCTGAATCTCCTCTGCCTCAGCTTAAGGCCATTTCCTCTAGTCCTCTCTCTATAGGCATGGGCAGAAGAGACTGCACCCCACCTCACCACAACCTCTTTTCAGGTAGAAAATGCTACTTTACTGTGTCCAGTTCTGGGCTCCTCAGGACAGGAGAGACATGGAGCTCCTGGAGCAGGTCCAGCAGAGGTCAGTGAGGATGAGGGAGGGACCGGAGCATCTCTCTTATGAGGAAAAGCTGAGGGAGCTGGGCCTGTTCAGCCTTGAGAAGAGACGACTGAGAGGGGATCTCATATACAATGTGTATAAATATCTAAAAAGGGGTGTCAGAGGATGGACCAGGCTCTCCTAGGTGATGCCCAGCAAGGGGACAGGAGGCAAGGGGCAGAAACTGACGGTCAGAAGTTTCACCTGAACATGAGGAAGAACTTCTTCACTGTGCAGTGACCGAGCACTGAACAGATTGCCCAGAGAGGGTATGGAATGTCCCTCACTGGGCAATCTGATGACATATTTCAGAGTCATCTGGACACAATCCTGTGCCATGTGCTCTGGGATGGCCCTGCTTGAGCAGGGAGGCTGGACCCGGTGCGGCACTGCGCTCCCTTCCAGCCTGACCCATCCCGTGATGCCGGCAGTGGCGGGGCGAGGCGCACGCCGCTCCCGCTGTGTCCGAGCTCCGGGCCGGGGCCGGCGCTCGGTGCCGGTGGCTCCGCCGGGCGCGGGCGGGCGGGGCGGCCGCTGGGGCGCGTGACCGCNCTCCGCCTGCCTCCCTGCCGCGGGGGGTGTGTGACAGGCGGGCAGGGCGAGCGCGTCACGCCGCCCGCGCTCCGCCCCCCGCTCCTGCTCCCGGCGCCGCCACCTCGGCCCGGCGCGGGCAGGCGTGAGGGCGGCGCAGCCATGGAGCCGGAGTGCCGGGTGCTCTCCATCCAGAGCCACGTCGTCCGCGGCTACGTGGGCAACAAGGCGGCCACCTTCCCCCTGCAGGTGAGCGGGCGCGGACCTGCTCCTCCTTCTCTCCCTCCCTCTCCGCCGCTGTTCCCTCCGGGGCGGCGCGGGAAGCCGGGCGGGCGGTGTGACGGCAGCGCTGCCCGGCGGGCTCCGGCGCCCGGGGGGCTCCTGCCAAGCCGAGGTAAGGTTAAGGCACGGCAGGGAGATGCCCTCGCGGGTGCTCTCCCCACCGCCCCGGTGCCAGCGGCAGTGCCCGTCCCGGGGCTCCGCGCACCCCGCGGCCGCTGCGGCTGCGCCTCCCGCCGGCTCCGCGCCGCTCCCGTTAACGCAGTTCCTTCTGGGGCTGTGGCACGGCGAGCGGGCTCGGCAGGGGAGGGGGAGCCGGGGGTGCTGTTGGTGGGTTTGCTCGGCACCGCGCTGCCTGCGCCGGCTCCGGGATGAGGGCGGCTCCGCTGCCGCCAACAGGCGCATCCAGCCGGGGCTCCTGCCCCTTAAGGCGGGGTCATCGCAGTGTCCCGTGCCGGGGACTCGGGGCACCGGTGTCCTTGTGCTGGCACCCAGCTGTGCCCCGCCTGCCCTCGGGGGGGATGGGGCTGGGTGATCCCCCATCCCGGAGGGGCTGGGGAAGCTGTGGTGGGGTGTAAGGGCCACTTAATGACTGTGCAAGGCAGGGCCAGAGAAGCTGCCTGGTATGGCCCGGGACTCGAGGGTGTAATTGAATCTTGGCCTTCATGCTGTCATGTGCTGCCTTCAGAGTTGTTTGCTTGGATGTCGCCGGTGGTGGGGAAACATTCGGCGAGCCTTTGCACATCACACTGTTGGCTCCTGTGAAGGGTCTGTATCCTGAAGGGTTAATTTGGGGCCTCCCCATCGAGAAGTCTTTGTGCCTTGACACACGCGTGTCTGTATGGAGCTCTCTGAGGACCTCATTACCAGAACGTGGTGTGTTGTGACATTGGTTATCTTGGTGTGTGCTTACCAAACGATGGTGTAACTCATTTGACTAGACAGGAGAGGTGATGTGCTGGGATAAATGATGCAAGTGAGATCTGGCCTGCAACAAGCCGGTGTCACACCCCCCTATCACCATCCGGTTATAATGTAACCAAGTCTCTTGAAAATTAATGTATGGTGAAGGGTGACGTACGCATGTAATCTGAGTATTGTGGAAAAATACAAGCATGTAGAGCTCCAGGCCAGAAAGGTTGTCATGAGCTGCAGGCCGGCTGTCCCTCCTTTCTTAACAAAATGATCTCACAATTTTACTTCCCCTTTCAGTTTTTGTGTTGCAAAAGAGCACATAGTAATACTTACTCCAGAAATCTCCAGTCTCTTAAACTGTTCTCTCTCTCCATTTTAATTCTCTGTCAAAGGTTCTCTTTACTTTTCTGTAGCTCAACCTTTCTGTGACACATGAGCTGTGTAACTTTGCAGATGGGTTCCTGGAAAGTGTCTTTAGTTCCTTGGCTATGACAGTATAAAATACTACTGGAGTTTAAAAAGTCATGTTGATGTTGTAACTGGGTTGTGTTTAGGAGGCTGTCACACTCATACAGTATAGTGTTCCTCAGTGTATAGTATAACAAGAAGTTTCTGGGGTGGGAGGAAAAGAAATTACTTGGGGAGCAGCCAAACTCCTGCCACTACAGGCTGCACTTGCAAATCCTATGCAGGCAGCCCTTAGTGAAGTTGTGCTTGCTGGAAAGTTATCTAAACCCTTGTTTTGCTTGAACATCAGATGGGGCAAGGTGCCAGCAAGTGAACGGTGGCTTTTCTTTGTTTCCTTGAAACAAGGAACAGAATTACAAACCTGAGTCTTTCTCTTTTATTGTTTTTATATAGAGATAAAAATGATACCTGTATCAGTTCTTGAGGATGAGTGCAAGTCTGGCATGCTTTTATTTCCCATTCTCTTTTTTTTACTTTATTTTTCTGAACCAGTTAAGTGAGGCTCCCTTCGGAGCTCATCAGTTTTGAGTTTGCAGGGCAGGGTGTATGTAGATATGTGTGTCAGTGTGCTTGTGAGGTCTGATGGGCTGAAATCCTGACACAACAGTTCAGGAATCTGCATTTGGACAGCAGCACCCAAATAGAAAACAGACGTGGTTTCACCTGCTCTTTGCAGACTTCTCCAAAAAACTTCTCTCATGTTTGCATAACCTGATCTTTGGTGGAAATCTGTGACATTATTATCAATAGCCAGCAATCTGCACAGAGTTCTTTAAGGTCTTTTTTTAAGCAGTTGGTTGTATTTTGTCAGGCTTCCACTAGAGTAAAAGCTAAAGTATTTAAAAAGTAGGTATGTGGAAAGACTTCCTCTGTGGAGTGTGTGGTAAAGATTTTCTATATGGCAAACACAGCAAAAGAGAGCCAGACCATATATTAGAGCACTTATAATAATGGAGGCAATAGAGCTAAGTGAGAAATGTTAGAACTCTTTACACCATTTCAGGTTAAAATACATTTAAGTAATTAGAGAATCTAGATTAACTAATAGGTCATAGAGGAAATGTGTACCTGGATTTGCCAGAAAGTGAACTGCCCTCAGCATTGCTTTGAATTCTGCCTTGTCAAGAGTTTAACTAGTTTTTACTTTTGTGGTGTTAGTAGCTCTTTAAAAAGTTCTGAAGGTAGTTTTGAATTATTTTTAAAATAGTCTCAAGTTATTCCACAGTTGTATATACTGAGCTTTTAGTATCAGGAAGTGGTTCAGGATTGTCCAGCATTTAAGAGAGGAAGAGCTGTAGGGCATACATTAACTCAGGGACTTGCCACTGTCAGTCAGATAAATTATTTTAAAACACGAAAAAATGTTTCTAAGTTTCTAAATGTTTCTAATGTTGACTAACATTTGTCATAGTTTTTATGATATAAAATAAAAACGTACGTTTTCACTGTGACATTCAAATTCACTTTTATCATATGTGGTTTTTTCCTTAGAATTTGAGAACTCATAGAATTTGAGAAACACATGCCTCTGTTTTGAGTATTTAATTCCTGACTTCCTTTTATATCTGCTTACCTTAAAGACGGAGCTAAAAGCTTAGACAAATACCATTAATTATTTGGATCTGGAGAATGAAATTGTCTGTCCTGAACTGCAGAACACGCCATGAACAGTTTCTACAATACAGGATAAAATGGCCTTTTGAAATCTGTTCAATTATTTTCTTTTCTTTTCAACTTTTTTCCCCCTGCTAAATGGAAATAGTTGTCCAGGTATTAATAAGGACTGATGATTCTCAGACTAGTTCTCAGTAATTCTCCTCTGGAAAGAAAACAGTAAGTCTACATTTTTAGTTCCTTCTTAATTGTAAAAAAGACGGGAAAACAACTTTGGTCAGCACAGATGGTAATTTCTTTTATAGTTAGGCATAGTCTTGAACTGCCTTGTCCAATACATGGCTGAGACCAAAACCAGTACCAGTAGATCTTTGCTAATTATCTACTGCCTTAGCAAAAAAAGTTTAAGACTGTTTTTCGTAATTTTGTTGAAAAGTATAGCGAAATGAATTAAGGATTATGTAGAAAGATAAAAGTGCATCTCTTATTTAAGATGACTGCTTTTTCTCTTTAAAACCCTGCTATTGTGTTAATAGTATGAGTCAGAAGAAGGATGAATCAATCAAAAGTCTTTACAGAATAACAATAAGAAATGTTCTGACTGTGTAGCCCTTATTTTTGTTACAGATCAAAGGCTGAAAAAACCTAAACCTTAAACAAAAAATAAATACAAAGATGAAAGAATGCATTTGGTCTTTGTAATATCCAGAGATTGTCCTAAATTGCATATCTGAAACTGCAATTATTGCTCTAGAATCATACTTCAAATTAAGCTTGTGGAAGCATGGTTTTTTTCCCCTTGCCTTTGTTCTTTTAAGAAAGGTAGGTAAAGGCTGAATGAATTAAAAAAAACCAACCCAAGACATAAAAAAATTCACAACCACTCTGGGAAGGCTTGTTCAAAGCTGTGTAAAAGAGCATTTGCTTCTTGTGTGGATGTCAGCACATGTAGCTGCAAAAGTCTGGTGAATACCTTGCGCAAGGTGAGGCCCTGAAAAAGACTTGTAATCCAAAAAGTCCAAACAAGGTGGTTCTCCACCTGGCAGCCTGCATTTCCAGGGAGAGGCTTTACTGTGGGAGTTCAGCACTCTGCACAAGTGTTGGTTCTTATCTTCACCTCTGGGAAGTTTTACCTCGAGTCCGAATAGATGAGAGACGCCTGCAGATGCTGTTTCAAGATGTTTATTTCTTCTTATCTCTAACTTGTTTTGAGATAAGAACAAGTCTGCCCAGTCTTGGGCCATCCCTGTCCTTTTTGTACCCTTTCCAAGATCCAACCATTCTTCACAACGTATTTATTATTTACTCTTTTATACCAATTAATTTGCACCTATTCTAGACACGTAATTTCTACCTCTTTTTCATTCTACCAATCATCTTATGCCACAACTACTAGAGAACATGGAGGAGAAGGAGAAGAAGAAGAAGAAGAACAGGGCAACACCCAAAATCCTCCATCTTAAACCCTTCATCCTCATATTAAAAATCCTAAAATCTACTTTTTAACCCTGTAAAATACTAAACTACTACTCATTTTTACACTCTCGTGGTTTGCACTGATTCTTGTAATGTTGGTAACTTTTCCCATGGGCTAAGGTCAAAGATAGTGTTATTCTGAGCTTTTTACCAGGGTGTGGGACCCCCTTGCCGGGGCTCCCGACCACCCAGAACAGCCCGAGGCATGTCCTGACCTCCCATGGCAGCCAGAGGCGTGCCTTGGACTCCCAACACTTTACCAGACCTTTCCAGAAGTGCTCGTCCAGATGAACCCAGCTCAGGTGCACGGAGAGAACTTTGAACCTCTCAGAAGACTGTAGATGGACTTTCCACCTGCATGGTAAGCTGGGAGGGAAGGTGAGTGGGACAGGACTGGGAGAGGACAAGAAAGTAGATTATTCCTCAAAAGACAACAATGACAACAACGAAAAGGGGTGTGTGTGTGTCACTTTCAGCTCTTAATGTTGCTTTGATATAGACGAGACTGAGGCTACTGAGGTCTCGCTTTTACTTAACAATAGGAGTTTATGTTTGTGCACAACTCTAAACAAAGAGACCTCAATTTTCTTTTCGAACTCTTAATGGAATCTTTTCAGCTACTAATGCAAAATAATCAGCTTGAAAAATTAGAGTCGTTTCAACCTGCCTAAAAGAAGTGCAGCTGGGGCTGCAGATGTGCTGTGGACTCTGAATGGCTGGGCAGAGCCTCTAATGAACAGAGAGTGGGACTGACTGAACCATCCTCATCCAAGGTCAGGTCCAAGTATGTGACTGTGGGATTCCTAACTGTTCCTACAAGCCACTCAATAGTGGGAGCTTGTTAAATAAGCCTTTGTCTGAAAATGCAGAAATGCTGAGGGATGTTCACACAGGCTGATTGTATTACACAGTTGTAAAGCTGCAAAAAGCATTTTAAAATGGATTAAAAGTTATTGTGCAGCGTGTGCATCAGGCTAGTTGACCAGTTGGCATTTTAAATTTTTTAAAAAGATGATGATAGGTATTTACAGTGATGGATGATTATGATGATTTGCTGACTTTTTCGTAGTAAATTGTGAAAGTTTGAACTGTGCAGATGCATCTACTGGTATTTGATAAAATAGTTACACTGGAGTGTGTGTAGTGACATGTAGTGAACAAATAGTTTTTGACATAAATGTAATCTTTTCATCTATCTCAACACAGCAAAAGGAAAAGATGATTTGGTGTCTACAAGTACATGCAAATATTTGACTTGAGAGGAAGCAAAAATACTTTACCCTGATTCACCCAGTGTCTTTGGAAGAAAAATTGAGTTGTCAAGAAATTGCAAATCTTATTAAAAGACTGGAAAACCTTGCCTAGAGGTGGATTTGCACTGTTTGTGTGGGGAATATAATGTACTCAGAGACTCAGTAGCAAGTGTTTACTTGCTTAGGGCATTTTTATGTTAGGAATGGCCTTATTTTCTGTCTTTAAGTCTTAGAAGGTTTTTTTAATTCTTCCAGTAGTTGATGTCTTATTTCTGCTCCAGATAAAACAGTTGAGAGAATATTTTTTTGTGTATAAACAAACCAGGACAGATAACAGAGTGAATAGTGATCAGGTTTCTGGAAAAAGAAAAAAGCTTCAAGTTAAAGTTAATTTCATGTTGAAATGTATGGAAATGTATTAAAAACAAAAGTATAGTTTGAAATAATAAATCTTTAATTATATATATGTGAATTGTACAAAGGTACACCTGAGAAGAACAGGGGACATAAAAAGTTACTGATAGCTCTCTAAAATCTCCCTTTAAGTAAACTGTTATCTTTTACTGTTCACTTTTTCTATTTATATCCAAAAAATGATGGTCACTTTCCCTTGAAAAGCATATTTAGTCATTTTAGATAAGGGACGCAGCATTATCCATGGCTGACTGAACACATACCAGGCAGGTATTTTTAGCTTCTTTAGTCTGAACGGATGCAAGTGGAAGTTCCACTTCAGTTGCTCGTATTGTATGGAAAACAAGCTGGAGTTGGTGAGGCAAGGTTAATGTGAGGAGCTGGACATTAGTCCTGGGACATAAAATGTCCATTCTTCTGAAATTACTATATGCAATAGAGTGTGCAGCTGCATAGTAATATATACAGAGGAGAAAAAATAAATATATGATGAGCATAATGTTTGAAACATGCCAAGGAGGTCTGTGCTGATAGATAATATGAGCCCCAGGAGAAGCCAGACGAGTTCATCATCTTGTGGCTTGGCAGCAGTGGGGTGACTTACCATAGCTAAAAAAATAATACTGTGCTGAACTACCTGAAATTTTTCAAGCCTTTGTTCAGGACTCGTATTTGTTCATGTTAATTCATCCGTGACACCTCCGAGCTCCAGTTCCCTTAACATCTGGAACAATTATCCATAGAGCAGGAGAGAGAACTGAGATACCAGAACGTCTTCTGTGGTTCATTTAAAAACAAAACAAACTTCTCTTCACCCTCTGTCATCCTTTGTAAATTTTAAGCGTATGGAGTAGTTTGGGCTGAGTAGAAATCCTTGCATGGTGATTTAACTTTGCCGTCTTGGGAATGCAAAGCACCTCTTGCCAGCTGGATATGTGGGATTGAGGAAGTGCTAGAGCACACACTGGAAAATGAAAGTCTCTCCCCTGTGGCAAAACAAAAGCTGGAGAGCTGCTTTCTGATCTATGGATGCAGTGGCTCCCAAAACCAGCAGTAAATGGTTTTCCTGACCTGCAGAACTCTTCCAGTCTGGCCACAACTATTCCCCTTCTCCCCACTGTGGGGTCCAGTCATGTTTTACCTCTCAGAAGAGGAACTATGTGGAAATCTCCAGCAAGAATGGCACAGCTATCAGTGACATTAATAAGCAGAACAGAGGAATCCATGACAGTCTTCAAGAACATTGTGCATTGGAAATATCCAAGGAAGTGCAGTGCTGGTCTGTCCCACAATATCAGAATCCAACATTTTTTCTCTTACTTCATTTGGCAGATTGCTAGCCAATAAAACCATACTTTCATACTCCCTTTATTGTTACTACTAAATCTTTTGTTTTCTTCCTGAATTTTACTGTGTTTCTTTGTAGCTGCTCTGTATGGTATCATCTGTCTCCATCTTCTCTAAGGGGAAAGAAAAACAAAGTAAATACAACAGAAAAAAATTGTTGGCTAAATCCTCAAAATTTAATACTGTTTTGCAGAACTGTACACTGGAGCTTATGGTCATGTATTTAGTAAAGTCTGGCCTAAATCTAAACAAATTAAATATATGTATACTTTATAAATCTGTGTATCTTCATGTATTTTATGACATTTGGTTTGGGTGATGAGTACTGTTGAACAAAGTTACAGTGAAGGAAACTCTTTTTCCATCCTTATTCACTGTGGTTACTCTGATTTTTCTGGCAGGATACAGCCCCTGTCTCACAGGTGTGAGCACCACACTATCTGAGAGAAACCATCAACACAACTCTGAGCATTTAACAAAAATGAAAACAAAAGTTTTTTGAAAACCCAGCTCTTTTGTTCTCACTGTAGTTAATGGAAGTAACATTGTGCCTCTGCCCATTCATACAACAACCAAATAAATACATGGCAAGCTAGTGTTTAAATTTGAGAAGTTTTATATTGTCACCTGTCGTGTAGGGTACTGAAATCTGCTGGTTTCAGTAGAGAAGCCAGATTGAGAAGCACCTGCTCTGGCCTTAGCACTGCCAGCTGGTCCTTCCACCTGCACTATTTTGTGTCCACTTCAATGCCCCAAGGAAAGTCATTCTGTGAGGCCATGTGGTAAACTGCTCTGAGAAGCCATCCAGGTTATAAATGACTTGGCAAAAGGGGAAAAGAAGAAAGTGTTTATTTTGTGAGCCAGTTTCCTGATTCAGTTCCCTAACATAGCCCCAAAGACAGCTCTTTTGGCATCGCTGAGGTGCCAGGGCGGGAGCAAGCCCCAGGCTCCTGCACCTGGCGTCTGCTGAAGGAAACATTTTTCAGAGTACTCTTCTCTAAGACATCTGCTTATTCTGAAGGCAGTGGTGAGACATGCATTCTCCAGAAGCTTCATTCTTCCCATGTGTGGCCTTGATCTGGTCTTTGCATACTGTGGCACCTCCTTCAGGGAGCTGTTTCCTGTTTTGTTACTACAAGTACCTCTTACCGTGCAATTGAACATCTAAACCTGTGGTAGGAGAGTGGGATCCATTCATAGTCTACCTAAGAAGTCCACATAAAGCATGTGCTGAATGAAACAAATCTCTTTCTTGTGGGATAACTCCACCTTAGATGTACAAAATGTGCTTGCCCACACCTTGCTAATGGACTGGTGGTTAGGGAGCTGGCTAGCCAAAATATGAACAGCAGCACCAAAAATAAAGTAAAAATCAGAGGAAAAGAATGTGCTGTGAGATCCTTCCCCCCCATTTCATTCAGTAAAATAAAAGAGATAATTTCCACGCCTGTTGAACCTATTGCTGCTGTCTGTGTCTGCCTCTTCTTATCAGTGTTTGCAAACTTCCTCATGTAGCACTGCAGGATTCCAGCTGGCAGGAATTTCCAGTGACAGTATGGTGTTTTTGTCAAATTACATCCAAGTGTAGAAGGAAGCAGCATGAAGATGATGAATCTGAAATCTGCAGTGAACCTACTTCTTCATCTGAAACCAGCATCTGAAGTCACTGGTGCCTGACAGTAAACAGTCTCAGGTGGAATTTGTTTCTTGGGTGGAAGGCAGGTGGACACCCACAGCACCACCTCTTTCTGCTATTTTTATGTTTGTCCTTTAGTGGGAAGAATGAAGGGGAAAACAGCAGCAGAAACAAGTTTTTTTCTTGTCCTTCATTGGCCTTAACCTTTATAAATGGGTGTCTTGTAGATCCATCACTCAAAACCACTCCAGATGGCAGGAACGGCCTCCTGCCCATAGAAAGGCCAACAGATCAACTCTACCACAAATCTTTTGACCCTGCAGTCATCTGGATCCCGAACTAGAACTGTTGTGATGCAGGGAGTAGTGCTGAGTAGGGTGCGTGTCTTTCAGGCACAAGAGGCTGTTTGTTTGAGTAGCCTATGGAAAAATGGTCATGATGCAGAACAAGGGATTTCTTAGTGCTGAATAAAAAGGCTGAGAGGGAATTTTGATAAAGGCATGTATTTTGTGTCATCTGAGTATCTTGCATTGAACAGTCAGTAGTGCATGCCAATCAGTCTGTCCAGGTGCAAAGAAAAATTAGTGACCTGGTGGTTTTTGCTCTGAAGTATTCCTGTATCTCCAAGGCTTATTTGGAAAAGCATCTTTAAGGCATTACTGGAAAATCTTGAATTTGGCCTAATTATGATTCAGATAAGTACTTACATTGCAAGACTTTTCAGAAAAATCAAGAAATTATTTGAGAACAGTTTCACTGCAGTCTCAGGCTATTCTAGTCTTTTCTGTTCAGATGGTCATGATATTACAGCTAGATCAGCCCGTCAGCAAATTCTCAGTGAATACCAATTTTGCCAGAGCACTGTGACAAAAATTGTGGTCTGCTCTGGCAGAAGAGAGAGGTTTTGTTTTCTGCTCCAGTCTTTACAATGTCCTCTGTGGTACCAGTGCTGAAGTCAGCTTATAAATGCTAAAAATTGGTATGCAGTTGATCAAAGGTAAAAAAGGACTGTCATTCAAGAAACAAGCCCTGTTCCAGTGCCCAGCCCCCCTCTGGGGGAAGAACCCTTTCCTAATATCCAACCTAAACCTCCCCTGACACAACTTCAGGCCATTCCCTCGGGTCCTGTCACTGTCACCACAGAGCAGAGATCAGTGCCTGCCTCTCCTCTGCCCCTCAGGAGGAAGCTGTGACTGCAGTGAGGTCTCCCCTCAGTCTCCTCCTGGCTGAAGAACCCCAGTCCCTTCAGATGCTCCTCATAAGGCTTCCCCTCCTGACCCTTCACTGTCCTCAATGCCCTCCTTTGGATGCTCTCTAATAGTTTAATGTCTGTCTTACATTGTGGTGACTTTTTCTCAAGGTCATCTGGTGTAGGTTTTTACTGTCTGTTTTGTAGTAGTCTGTTTGAAACCTCAGAATTTGAAGTGGTCTGTTAACAAATCACCAATAACATGAGCAGCATCCCTGTTCCCAGTTTATTTGCTCTAGTATTTTTATCCTGGCACAATATCCCCAGTATCTTAATGATTTTCTTTTGCAGTGCCTTGTCAAATGCTGCACTAAATACAGCTATATTGTATGTACAGCGTTCTCTTTAGATATTTGGTGTGCCTTATTAAAAGCTCAGAGAAAAAAGAGATTGGGTTAGTCAATAGCAGTTTCAGTTCAGTTTATCAGCCCACGCCAGCAATTATTCCTGCTTCACTAATTGTCAGGACCTGCCTTTTCTTTTTCCCAAGTTCCTCTTTCTCAAACTGAGTTAGTGTTTTTACTTTTCTGCACCCAGCACAATGTATGTTTTTTGGTTCAGCAGCAAATGGAAGGAGATGCAATTAAGTGAAAGAGCTGGCACACAGTGAGAGGCACAAGCTGAAACTGGGAAATTTTTCTCTTTCCTCCATTCCAAGTGAATTTGATTGCAGAAATTCAGCCTTTTAAAACATGTTTCTATGCCATCTCCAGAGGAATACAGCGGAGCAGTGATGTTCATTGGAACTGCAGTGATGGCTGTGTGAGGTGAAGTTCCAAACTGTAGGACATTATTGCAAACAGCTTGTAATACAATGGATACGTAGAGCAATTCATGGCCTGACACAGAGACTTTCTTATTGGAAAGTATTGCTGCCATTACTTGACAAAAACCACTCCAAACCTCAACTACCTTGTTTGACAGGGTAATTTTAACTGTGGTAGTAAAATTAATTCTGTTAATGTCTTTCAATTAAGCTCAGTTTATATATATATATATATATATATCTGT
>VZRV01003178.1:19902-104970 GCA_013398115.1 Falcunculus frontatus
TATATATATATATATATATATATATATATGAAGTTGGAAGGAATAGAGTTGATTTGGTTTATGTGATTCAGTAATATTTTTTACACAAATACAGGCGTTCCTGGCTAATTCAGTTTGTGGATTGTACACGTGCTCTGCTAAAAGTCGGCAATTTGGAGTCTTACCACAAGATTTCTTGGAAATTCCTTATCAAGTAACCCTCTTGGTTTATGTACGTCTTTGTGCTATAAAAATTTGTCCTTTGACTGGTGCCACAGTTGGGATAAACCTCACAGGGTCTTAATAAAACAATCAGAGCAGGGGGGGAATATTTGTATTTTGTGTGTTTGTATATATTTGAGATGCAGGATTTGCTCTTAAATATTTGCTTGTTTTTTGAAATGCTGCTGTGTGCCTTAAATGATGTAAATCAAAGTACTCCCCAGTGCTTGGGAAGTTTGAATGGCTTTTGAAGCTGAGGACTTTTTTTTTCTTTCTGTAGAGCCCCATGGCTTGGCATGTGCTGCCATTAATTTTTGAAAATTAGACACAACTTCACGGTGTGATGCTTAGAGGACTGGATCAACTGTCTTACAAGGACAGGCTGAGAGAGCTGGATGGTTTTGATTCATTTGATAATGTGTGTTATACTTCTTTTTTTTAGTATTTACTCCTACTTTGCTCTAACTCATTGGTCTGTTACCATTTGTTGGCACAAAGGACAGGACATTCCTGGCTTGGATGTGTCATCATTTGAATATTAATTAGAAAAAGAGTCATCCTTTTTCTGTAAAAGTTTTACTTGCAAAAAAAGTATCTTGCTAAAAGCAGAAGAGCTGAGGTACAAGGAAGTTAAGTGTTATAATACATTTATTTTGGGGAGAACTGGATGCATGAAAGTCACAGGTTCTCTTCTCCTGGTTAGCAGAACCTTGTTCCTTCTTACTATTGAACCATTTTTCTGTGCCATTTTCCTGTCAAACTGTGTTTCCCTTAGAGATAAACTCATCTTTTGGAGTCGTGAGATTTTTACCTGTGGCAAATTTGTAGCTCAGATCGTAAATAAACCAAGGTGCCTTGTGTTCACAATAAAAGAATTTTTATGAACGACTGGCTGAGCTTGATTTACAACTTCAGCTACATACTTTCCTGGATTTGCGTTTTACAAATCATTTGGTTTGGGGACTCATCTGAGAAAATTGGTTTTGATGTGTTCTGGTATGGTAAAGCTAACGTTTTCCAAAATTAAGAACTTTGAAGGAACTGGGGAGTTTGGATGGAGGTCTTGGTTTTATTCCATGAAATACAGATAGCAACCTGTGAACATGTATCAGGAACATAAATACTATGGAAGAAGCATGTATGCAGGTCTACACAGTCTGGTGTTATACAGACTTCGGGGTTTTTCTTTTCTTACCCTGTTCTGTTTATTTTTCCCTCTGCCTTTTCCTTGTTCCACATTTTTCCTCTAACTTGAGCTGCATTAGTGCTTTGTGGTTTTAATTTCAAACCTTAAAATGAAATGCCACTGGAGGCACAAAGCCAGTACCCTAAGAGGGCAATATATACCGGTCATGTTGCACAACAGAGAGGTGGTTTTAATTGAATTTCATTCTTGCAGAACTAGGTCATTGTTCTCTAAGGTTGTTTAAATTAAGTACAAACTAAAGCATTCTAGTTAAATTGGTCCACTGGTCATTTAACAGCAAAGGATGTATTATCTTTACTGTCAAAACTGGCATAGTTAATAGTGTAAACACAGAGTACCCCTGGGCTTTATCCTTAGAACCAGAACTTCAGGATGGGGAGCCAGTGGTGATATTTTGTGTGATTTTACATATGGAGTTCTACAATGGATAAAGCTGAGGGTTTTGTATGTAATTGTGTCACTGGATGGTGGAATGACCCAGGCTGGAAGGGACCTCAGAAGCCTCTGGCTCAAAGCTTGGGCAGCATTGATTTACCAAAATATGAGCATAGATCTGGTATCGATACCCAGCTAGGATGGACAAAGACTCTCTAACTCCTCAGGGTTAGAAAGTGGATGTTTATTTCCAGTGCTGGGCCCTCTGTGGGATCGCTCCCTAATATGCAGTGCAAAGTCACAGAGCAATACAAAGTTTATTTATTTACAAAATATTTATATTCAAAATACAAGTGCATATTTATAACATTGACGCCTACCATTCTCTGCTTCATATGGTAATTAGCTAAAAGTCATTAAGCATGCGTAGTTGGTTCCTTCAATTGGGTCAGTGGTCCCTGATTTGGGGAGAGGTCGTGAATGACGAAGTAAAACTCATCTACTTCGCTTTGACATTTCTACCTTTCTGGTTTTTGACAATACACATTGCTCTTGGAGGACCTCCAGTTTCTCCCTTCATTACTTTTGAATAGGGTTTCAAATGGAAAAATTAGTAGTTGTCTAGATTTCTTTAGTTCTGTTAATCAGTGTTGCCTGTTTCTCATTATAAGCAAAGCTGAACAAATATAAGATAACAAGTAATCAGTTACTTATATCTTAAAATCTATTCTAGGTCTAACGATCAAGCTAATCATTAATTTTCTTAATTAACCCCAGCTGGGTTTGCTTATTAGGTCTATTTCAATTAATTTCAACAAAGCTAACCTTTAATTAAAATCTTAGTATTTAAATGTTTTAAACTCCGTGTTTCAGCACTAAGTTCAGCCCAGGCTGCTCAGGGGTTTAGCCCTCTTCGGGTCTTGAGAACCTCCCATGACAGCAATCCCACAGCATGTCAGCCCCCTCTAAGCCCCCTTTCTCTGAATATGTACATGCAATGCATTGGAAATTGGGAAATTTTTTTGTTATTTCTGATATTTAGTACCCTGGAAACCACTAAAACTTAGTTCAGTTCAGACATTTGTGTAATTCAAGTGACAGTTTTTCTTACACTCTTAGGAGATGTAAGATATTTCTCTCTTAAAAAAAAATAATACTTTTTTCCTCCCCAAACTGCATGCAAACAGCAAAAAAAGGACAATTTCTTGAGTACTACAAAGTGTGTGACACTTTTGAAAATATACCTTTTTCTCCTGCGGTAAAGTAAGTAAAGCAAGTAAAGCTGCAACACAGATTTAAACAGAAGCAGTTCAGTAACAGCTTTTCACATTTCTCAGAGTAAATAAAATTATTAAATGAGAATTTATATTAATATTTACTCTGAGGCAGAGCTAATCTTTGAAGTTAACAGTTTTCTGCCTCGGGTAGTGTTAATCAGATACCAAATAGGATTAGGAGGTAAAAAGGAGTACTTTTATTTGTCTCCAGCCCATTGGTACATAATGTAGATTACACAAATATAAACATAAAGGTTGACAATCATTAAAACTGAATTTCAGATGTTGCATTTGCTTCAAAATCTTCTTGCTCATTTCTCTGTTGCTACACTCACATACTGCAAAATGGTTTCCATGTTGTTTTTCAGCCTCCCCTTTACATAACAACTGAGGCTTTCCTCTGGAATATATGTTTGTAATATTTGATTTCTAACAGTCTTGGGCACTGGTTTGCTGTGGTGAAGAAGTAACATTTTTCAGTGTATGTATGGTTGAAATGTTTTCTGGAAGGAAAGGGGAAGAGAGACTGTAAATTTTAAACAAAGCTTTAATTAATGCAGTAGCGCGGTCCAAAGGATTGCATGATGAGAGGTGAACCATAACTGAGATCCAGCTGTTCATGTAACTTACCTAACTCAAGACATTTTCTGTCTGTCTGGGCCTTTAGGTTGATCTACTTACTAGTGAAGCAACTGGTGCCTCTTGTAAAATTTTAATCCTGAAGGAGACCCATTTCTTGACTTTTTATTTGTGGCTTTATGGCTGTACCATAAGTGTACCATTAGTTTAAATTACTGTACCATAAGTTTAAATTACTTCTCTGCTTTTAGGAAAACTAGGCTGTCCATCCTCTTTTCCAGAAGAGCCGACACCTTTAGAGGTCGTCCATGTATTTTGAAGTCTCTTCCTTTCTTGTGTGTTGATTTTTCCCTTGAATATTTCCTATTTTGAAGAGGTGCATTTGGATGGTTCTCTAGACCACGTCCCTGCCCAGGTCCCACTTTCTTTTTGCAAGGCTGGGAAAGCACTTGGGGGAAGAACTGGGTGACATTTGTCCCTTTCCTTCAGTTACCTGTGCTGAAGAACTTGGCTGAATTTGGTGTCGTGCATAACATGCTTCATGCTGGCTCTTTCTTCTAATGCATTCTGCTCTGGTGTGTGTACTTGGATTTAATCTTGCAAATATTTTCTGAAATGTGTCGCTCAGGTCTGCCAGCCATGCCTTCCAAACACAGAACTCCTTCAGTTTTAATGTTTTGTGATTTAATTTTAGAAGTGTAACCGTTCTGCCTCCTTTGCTTGAAGATACTTAGAAAATATGTTATATTTGCCCATTTTCCTCTGAGATTTCAGTTGCAGATATCACTGAATGATGTGATCCGGGCAACTATGGTTTGGGTCTTAAGAAGAACAACATTTGACATGTAATTAGGCTGCAGGCTGAGAGATTTAGGTTGGACTCAGTCATCTTCTTCCTCTGAAGAGTGCTTATCATCCTTACCCAAACTGGCTCTGGGTTTAGATTTGCCCAAGATGTCCAGTTCTGTGGGCAGATGATGCTTACACAGGATGACAGCAGAGCGTGAAAACTTGGAATTGTTCTTTCCTGGAGGGCCTGTAGGAGAGCAGATGATCCAAATCAGGGGATGGTGGCAGCGTAGGGGATGTGTGTCCCTGGCAGCTGGAGCCCTTGGATGCTTGCAGAGTGTCTGATGTCACCTACATTTCTAAAACCAGAGGCAGCAACATCACCACAGGACCCTTGCTGTAAGGGGCAGGGGAGGTAGCAAAGGTATGGACTAAAGCTGGTATAGAGAAGCAAAAATTAAAGATTAAAGTGCGTTTCTTAGCAGGCTCAGTCCTGATGCTGATAAAATATAATCCGAAGGCACTTGTTCTGTCACAGGCAAAATCCAAGTGGGGTGAGTCCCTCTGTTTATTTACACAGAGGTACAAGGAACACAAATGTGTGTACACAAGCAAGAAATTTTATATATTGAGCTTAGTCCTGTTTTGAATTTTTACTTTCTGGTAGTTTTCTGAAGAAAAGGTTGATTCTTGCTGGTTTATGACAGTAGAAAAATTTTTGATATCCTACTAAATACATGTTTTGAGGTCATAGTTGCTACTTTTGTGTGCAAATATGAGAGATTGACTCTCTCTTTTTTAGTATGATTTGTCTCATTCAATTCATTTGCTCTGATCTCAGTTTTCTAGGTCTGTACATACAAAAATAATGCATTTCTAATTAGTTGACTTTCACTTAAAATTTATTTAACCTCTGGTTTGAGTAGAAATTCTTAATTAATTTTAAAAAACCTAAAAATCAGTGCTTTTAGTCAGTTCTGCCTAAGGAATTAAAGGTAAGAGTATGTATTAAAAAGGTTTAACAAGATATCTTTTGAACAGAATTCTCTTTGTAAGCAAGGAAAGTGTCCATCATTCAGTGCATCAGAAACTGTCTCTGATGCCCTTTAGATGTGAAGAATGACAGTCACTAACACTGGTTTTTAACTGTTGGTTGGAGGAACAGGACAATGCTTCCTTATCCACTATAAATGATCGTGTTATTAAAATGAACTATGCAAACCAAAGTAGAGACAACAGTTTTTACTGTAGCCCTAGAAGAGGTGATTGCTGTGAAAAGCACCTCAGTCCTGTTTTCAGGTTGTCTTCTGGTGACTAAATTCCACTAGACTTTTCAATGCAGTTTGCCTTGGAAACAAACACAACCTGGCTTAACATGGCTTCAACATTCTTTTTATTATTCTATGACTAGTGCTAAGCCTAGGCCTTAGTAAGAACCTTTATAAAAGGAAATGCTTTGGAGTAACCGTGAGTTATTTTGAGAGTTGAATCAGGTTTCAGAATTAGGTGTGTTAGATTTCAGTCATACGTGTTTATTCAAAACAAAACTTTAGAGCAAATTTAGAAACTGTGACAGAGTAGACTAACACCGGTAAATGATTGTAATGGAGACCTTGAAAGGCTTTTTTTAGCCTGTTTTGTACTGATGGGCAAGGCCCCTTGCAGAATTTGAGCTGTCTGTGGCTTTTAATCCACTCTCCAAAGCATTTTATTTACTGTTTTACCAAGTGTACAGCCAAGCTAACCTGGCACCTGTCTATCTCCAAGAGAGATGGCCTCCCTTGTCCTTTTCCATCTTTTGTTTGAAGCAGATTAACTGGCCAAAACAAACCAAAAATCCCTAATCCTGTGGAAAATCAAATGATTAATCCTGAGAAATCAAATGATAACTAGTGCTGGGGAAGACACTAAAGAAGGACTGCTCTTTTTGGTGGCCATCACCTGGGACTGTGCTGACCTGTGTTGTAGAACTGCCCTCCCTGCAGCAGCCGTGCCTCCTCTCCTTCCCCAAAGCACTGACTGTAAACCTGATTAGTCAGTAAATCACATTAAGTGTGTTCTGTAGTCTCAGGGGTTAAGTAGTTGGAGAGATGTGATCTGAATGTTGCAGAGAAATGGATTAATTCACAATTGTTGCCAAGATACTTTAAGGAAATAACAACTTAGGTCTGTTCATTGCAGGGAGGGGAATTCATTATGGGGTGACAGTCTGGTTAGAGGCTATATTCCCATTTATTTCCTTGAAGAGCGTGTCCAGACATCAAGGTTAAGGTCATAACAGTGTTGTCATGTTCTCAACTGTTCAGTTCCTGGGTCTTTAAAATAAAATCCACCAAGGTGAAACAGGAATCTGGGGGGAGTGTAGGTGCTGAGCTCAATTGGAACTTGGTCAGGTTGAGGTGACTAACCCACCATTCTGTGTACCATCGATGCAAAATTATTTTGCTTACTGATGAGGAAGGAGCAGAAACCTTTATTAAATATTGAAATAAGAGATTTATTCTACGAAGATCTGTGTGTATGTGAGCTGTGAAACAACAGAAGTGTAGCACCTGCAGGCAGAAGGAACGACCTGTCACAGCTCGTAGCTCCATCTTGTATCCAGGTATTGGAATAAAGGGGTTATCACAAGGAAAGTACAGGCACAGGGAAAGCCTCATGTCTGGCACCAGACACCCAAAAGGTTTTTAATCT
The DNA here is from genome assembly GCA_013398115.1 of Falcunculus frontatus. NCBI lineage: Eukaryota > Metazoa > Chordata > Aves > Passeriformes > Falcunculus > Falcunculus frontatus. Next base: position 27,025 of record VZRV01003178.1, read on the forward strand.
ATGCGAAGGAGTTGCCTTCACGACGAAAAAGGGAGAGGCGTGAGTCTTGCTGGAAAACGTGACTAGAAAAGCTTTGTTCCCTCACTCCCCCCTCCCAGCAAATTGCCTGAAAGAGGATCATACACAGTGGTGCATCATTCCTGTTATCTCCCAGTATGACTCACTGAGCCATACATAGCAGCTCTTTTTTTGAGGAGATTTCTTACTCAGAGCAAGCTGGATGTGGAAACAAAGACTCGGCGTCAGACTGTTAATGTCACTTTTGCATTAGAATTCCTTGTGTGACACATAAAAATGTCTAAAAATGGTTTGATTAGCAATGCCTGTCTGTATTAAACAGGTATTGTCAGGTTAAAAATCCTCATTAGTTTTCTCCTGATTGGATGCTCTTCTTTTCGTAGTATTTATATATTTTTGGGCACAAGAATATATGTTGATTGCTCTAGCAAATTATTGGGTATTTCATGTTTGGATTGCTGGTAATGCAATGTAGCAGGTGGCTTTTGGAGCATGCTTTAGGCTTTTTTTATTCTATGTTTCTTTCTCCCTGTTATTGCTCAATCATACCCCAAATTAATTCTCTGTGATTTCTTTCTGTTCTCTTTTAGATGTAAAGGAACTGATTGTGACATCCAAGTATGGCTTGTAATATTGATCTCTTTTAAGATCCTTCTGTCCTCTTTTTAGAAAAATTGGTTTTCTGGAATGCCAACAGCATCATCCCTCCATATTGTGCATTAATTTAGTACCTTGTACTTCTTTTCTTGCCAAGAAAGGCCAGCCAAGGCTTTCTTCAAGGTTTTTCAGTGCTTGCTGCTGGACCAGCCTCTGTGTCCTAATCCCCAGATGAACCCCAGCCTGAGGATCCAGAGCTGGGTTTTTCTGGTGCTGTTGCCAGCGGCACTTTTGTTCCCTGTTCACTGCTGTAGTAGAGCACTGTGCCGTTTGTTTATGTTGCATGTTTGTTGACTCAGCTCCCAAGATTTTGAAGTATGCACTGGAAAGCAAGGAGTTGTTCCCTGTGTTTTGTGATATGGGTGATGTATTAACGGAGCTGTGTTAGTAAAAGAAATATTCCTGTGTTCTGTTACAGGTTCTGGGATTTGAAGTTGATACGGTGAACTCTGTCCAGTTTTCAAACCATACAGGTAAAATTTTACAGATACTACTCCACAGTCACTGAACTCACTCAGCACAGGGCTCCCCTCATGCCATGACAGTGGAGAGGACACTGGTCTTATGTTTTCACTCACATTTTCACAATACAGGACAGAAATGTAATTTTCTTGTTTTGATTCAAGTCTCTCAGAAGCCTGGATATGGGAGTAGGGCTTTGATATGATGGATGTTGTAATGTCCTGTTCTGCCCTTCTGAGTGTGAATTTCTTTTGTTAGGCAGTAATCTAATTAACTTAGTGAAATAACACAAATGCAGCCATTTACACAGCCAGGCATGTGAGTAAGGGAGTCTTCAAAATGGTTTTCTGTGAATTATGGCCCCATGAGAGCCATAGTCCCATTACCAACCCAAACATCAAAAGAATACTGAGGTAGACCCAATGTTTCCTGTGTACGTGTCCACCCAGATGGCTTGCAAGTATCCCAGAATTTCATTTTGGCAGGAGGGTGTTAATACATTTGGGTGTATTTTTATTTAATCTCTAAGCTTGAACGCAATGTACTCACCTGATACGTTCAGACTTCCTAATACTCAAAGTGCTAGAGGACTTGATTATTTAAAAGAAAGCTGAAATTTATGTTTATTTTACCAATACCTTTCACCCATAAAGAAGTTCCAAGTGACTTGCAATTTTTGGATCCCTGGAGACACATCTGCTGTCTTGGTGGTGGCAGGTTGTTTGAGGGGAGAACTACTCAAGATGGGGAAAATCTACAGGTGTCTTCAGAAAATTATCTGGGTGCAAATTCTGGCTTTAACATGTTGGAAAAGAGCAAAAATTGTTTCTGACAGAGAAAAAAGAAGGCAAAAGTTGAGGTACTTTTCTAGTATCTTACCGATATAGCTCTATTAATAAACTACTAATTTTTGGAACAGAGATCAGTCTCTTACTCTACTGAACTTCATGCAGCTTTCCGAAGGTTGTAAGATGCCTGTCATGGAAGCAATTTAGTGTCACCTCAGGAAGAAGAAATTCGTGTTTCAAAGGTAGCTTGAAAGTTACCTCTGCTTGTTGAGGGAAGGCACAAAAGAGGTAATAATTAAACAAGGGAATGAGGCCTTTCCTGGCTCAGGCAAAAATCTGCTTATTTTGCTTGTACCCTTTGGCACAGTACAAAGGTTCTCTTGTGTTTTTCAAAGATACTTAGATGTGACTTCTGTTTATTTAATGAATGTATTTAGGTTTGGAGTTTGGGATTTTCTGTTGTTTAGTTTCAATAGCTGGGTAAAACTGTTTTAATCTTCCAGAAATTAAGCAATTTTTTCATGTCACATTATTTGGTGCTTGAAATGCATGAGCATGTGTTGTTTGTTGGCTTTCTGTTTCAAGATTATATCAGCTTTATAGGGCATTGAAGGAGCTTAATAGAGGTTTTATTGACCATAAACTGAATGTGTCTGAAGGTGGGAAAATTACATTACCAGTAGGGTGACCAGGTTCTTAAAACAAAAAGGAAAGAAGATTTTAAATTTATTTTTAATAGTATCACAGCCAAGGAAAGGTTACCAGTGTTTCATTCAAGGTTTGGCAGACAGTGGAAGGAACAACAAATTAGTGGTTCCTCCTCCCACAAGAAGACCAAAATGAGCATCCCAAACCCAAAAATATCACAAATATCACAAGTCTTTAAAATACTGGAACTACTCCTGATGTTTAGGAGTCACTTTTTTTAGGTTCTTTTATGTAATTTTGGGGTTTTATTACTAAATCTGTTAAAAAATCCCAGAGTTTGCCACACAGCCTCATGGTTTTGGGAAGCAGAGCTTGTGTGTGGCACTGTCCTGCAATACACAGGCCTTGTGTGCTGGGTGAATGGGTGAACGTAACTTGATTTTTCTATAAAAACTACGTTTTGCAAGAACCATTTCTGTCATCATCACTAAAGCTGGAGGACAAACTCCTCCTTCAAATCTAGCTGTGAACTTCAGTTTCTGAAAGAATGCCAGAGGAGCACAGGTAGAATGTGTGGGGTTTGGGATATGGTATTCTTTCTTTCCTTCTTGCCCTGTTTTTAAATTTGGAATTAGCAGCAAATAAAATGCAGAGAGAATTTATGACTAACAGACTTTGGTGAATCATTATTGCTCTTTTTTTTTGCCCTGTCTATAAATTAGTGAGATACCACAGGCCTCTTTCTGCTGACTCCTGCACAGAAAATTCAGCTTTCTTTAGTCTCTGATAATCCTGAAATTCAGAAAATGTGCTTTGAATCAGTGCCCCTGGGAGAATGGTTTGTCATGTTGCTTCGTGAGGAACTTTAGTGATTAGAGTGACTCACACTTGAGTGGCATCATGCTTCACATACAAATAAAGGAAGCTGTCATGCAGCCTGCAAAGACTATGCTCTTTATCCTATATTAATATACTGTTTGCAGCAGCTTCTCCTCATCTGATGTGCAAAAATAAAAATCTAGGTTTATTTTTAGTTGTATAATTGGCTTTTTTTGGGGTACATTTTTAATTCTTCAGTGATTTCCAGTTTTGTTTTTCATTGTTAGGTTAATTTTAAGCAATAATGTGCTTACGCTGCTATCCAAATCCTACCTTTGAAACAGCTCCAGAACAAATAGCCTGGGGGTTTTTTTCTGTTACTTTTCTTTTTATTCTTGAGCACGTTTCACTTCCACTTAATGGGTGGGTGGTAGGTGGTTGGGCTGGCTGGTAGGTCAAATACATGAGAAATTACAATTATGTCTTGATGTGATTCTACACAATCTGCCCACCCATGTGCAGTCACTCACCCCTGAGTGTGCAGGGCAGAAAGAAAAGATCTCTACTCGTGCCTGACACTGGTAGCATTTTACTCCCACACTGTGACCAGCTGTAAAAAATCCGGTGGGGAATTTGGTACTGAATTTCTGGTTTTGTTGAAGGCCTCCTGGTAGCTACAGATGAGTCATGTGTTCAGACCAGGTTGTCTGCTGGAGTTTGCAAGGTGAATTTTGTGACACAGCTGGGCCCAGATTGCCTGTCCATCACGTGCCTTAAACGCTAGAACTTTCTTCCTTTTTCCCGTGTGAAATTCTTGGTTACTGGAGCCACTTGGAATAGTTTTGCAGGGAGCACCACAGGAGGAACTCAAACCTCAGAACAGAATGTTCTTGGTTGGAAAACAAAGGAATCTTACATGCTTTGCTATACTAAAGTGGTAGCTTGTTTTTGTTTTGCTGGGTTGGTCAGTTGGGGTTTTTTTTTTTCCTTCTGATATGCCTGGTTCTTTCATTTTCTTCCTTCCTTGTTTTTGAAAGTAATTAAGAGGATTATAAATACATTCCAAAGGAGAAAAAAAAAAAGCAGAGGAAGGCAAGGAAGAAAAGTATGTAAGTTCATCTTGGGTGCAGTATTAGCTGCCTCTCTTGGTTGTGTTTTTTTTTAATTATTTTTATTTTTCATATGAATGAACCAAGACATTTCCTTGGAGACTGATGAATATGTTTATGATTTTACTGACATGAAGCACCGTGTCTTACTTGTTTTACATTGCCTTATCTGCTAAAAGCAAATAGATAACATCTAATTGCAATAAAAGACCGTAACACAGATAAGCAGAAGGGGTATAAGGTTGTTTAAGCATTTATGTTCTTCTGTGTTTTTAAAATTATTACAGATCTGGGAGACTAATGCAGTCAGTCTGAGCCCAGTGGAGTTTTGAAGAGCTGTGTCATGATTTGCAGTGTTCTCTCTGCTCTCTCAGACCAGCACTGAGGGGAGTTATTTGGTGGTTTTGTACCCAAAGCAAGGAAGATTCAGCTTTCTTCCTTTTTGCCTTTCCCCTTTCAAGATAGTCCCTCTTCCTGGGACCCCAAGGTATCCATTCTCCAGTTAGTGAAACCCTTTTTGAACATGAATAACTGGCTTTTTCTTCTGTCTGCTTGCTTTCTGGTGTTATATTCCACCAGGAAAGTAGGATAAATGCAGGGTCACGGGATTTGCCCCTGGTTTGTCATGTTACATGAAATTACCCTGGGGAAAGGGCATTATGGGGTTCCCATCTTGCTGCCAGTTTTGATTTGGTTTGATTCTTCCTTGAACATAATTCAGTTCCTAGTGACATCACAGTTCTCTACAGCTCCAGTGAAGGCACTCCCTTTTTTTTTTTTTTTTTTTTAATGTCTCAATAGCTGGGGCTTCTCTGAGAGCTTCCCTAGGGCTTTTTAACCCTGGCTCTCCTGTAGTTAGACTTCAGGCTGTATTGCATGTTACCAGGTGATAAAAAAGGTCCTCAAGTTACCTGTGGAAGTCACTGTTAGAGAGTTCAGACAATGTCCCTACCCCATGTGGGTGACACCAGTTCCTGAGCTAGGCTGGGCTGCTGCCTAATGTTGAGTTTTTGTATTTATTTCTCTCCCTCAGTGGAGGATCAGTGTAACATGAACCCTGTGCATTGACCATTTAAGACAACTTGACACAGGAAGGTGAACTTTTAGTTTAATAGTGAATTTACAGGGGCTGTGTAGGAATGGCTCCTGAAAGTAACCAGGTTGTCTGGGCAATCTATCATAATTATTTTTATGGCCATGTGTAAGATAAATGTCTGCATTTTTGCCTTAATTCTGGGTGAGAAGTGCACCCAGTTTCCTTGATGGCCACCGTGGAAGGACTCTGTCGTGTCCCTTTTCCTGGCTTTGCAGTGCTGCAGAGACTGGGGAAGAGGAGAGGGCAGATTATTTCTCTGTGATGCACCAGATGTAAAACAACAAACATCTGCATTTGTGTTAAATAAACCCAGTACTGGATTTAGGTGCAGTCAGGAGTTCTGCAAACACTTGGGGCTGGGCCTGTGCCGAGCTGATGAGGGTTGCAATGAAACTACAACCCTACATAGAGCAATGCCTCACTTGGTCCCTTTCTTCACAGGGACTTTGTGAAAAGCATTTTCCTGGGAGGGAGCTGTGGTGGCTGATGTGAGTCCGGCCCCCAGCCAGCTGGCAGCAAGTCGTGTTTTAGAGGCTTGGCCTTTGTGAGCTGAGGAGAGCAAAATGATCCATCTGCTCACCATACTGTGGGTGTATTTGCATTCATAAGAAGGAAAACTGAAAAATGTGCTTATCCCAGGCTCTAGGCACCTTTTGGCAGTCACTCTAATAAGTCAGTTTAGAGTGATAATCAAAGCCAACAGTTTTCATCACAGAAATTTGTAACTGCAAGAGCAGAAGTTAAAACAAACAAAATACCATTGTCTTTACACAGGGGAGGTATGGAAGAAGATACCTCATTTAACCTTTCCCTTTTCCTAATTCCAGTTAATAAATAGATAAGCTCTTTAACAAACGCTGAATTTATGGAGATTGGAAGAGTTAAATTGTGGATGTCTCATCTAATACCCTGGAGGAAGTCCCATCCTTACATACAAGGGAGTGGTTGGTGCCATCTAGATGGGGCAGGCTTTGATGACAATGTGCAAGGTGCATTTATGTTTTTCAACAAATGTTTAGATTCTGCTAAGGGAGATACGTTTTTTTCCCTTGGAATTGGCTGCCATGGGCCTTGGTCCACTGTTTCCTGAAATGAGTTGAATTCATCCCAAGTAACTTCACCTTCCATCTGCTTCTCTCAGCTGAGTATATTTGCTTGCAATTCTCAGAGATCATTCAAGGATGAGAGTATATGGATATTATTTATCTGTTTGTAGTGTCTTTCTGCTACTCATTTCCTCCTCCAGGATCCTCAGCACTAAAGTTGTGCTATTTTTGGAACAAAGTCTGTCAGATGACACTGTGTTCAAAGAGAATCCATGGCAGTGTTCTGCTGTGGTCACTGTGTTTGTGACATGCAGGTCCCAGTGAGTGCTGTATCTGATGGGTGCAGATCTGTGTCCAGATTTACAAGCCTGTTAAGATTGTCATCTAACTGTTAATATTTCCTTTTCTTTTATATAGTATAAAATAACAAAAATAGATGATACTGACACCCTCCTCCAGTAAAGTCTAAAACATATGTTTTTCCTCCTCCACACAGGAAAGGGATAGTTGCAAAAGCTCCATGGGAAATCTTGCAGGAGCCTGTGTGAGCTGAGCTTGATTTGCTGGTAAATGGACAGTCTCAGACTGCAGTGTAGTCACTCCAGTTGCTTTGGGAGGCAGAGGTGCTAAGGAGAAGTTGAGCCCATCAACTGTTCTGCTGACAGCAGCTTTCATTCAGCAACAGCATTTCACAGGCGAGGAGGTGGAAATGCTTCCTGGTGCTGATATTTGATGTGGTCCCTCCACGTGTATCATCTGTGTGATCTGAAACAGAAAATCCATCTCTTGAAAAATGACCTGGTGTTTGCTTTGCAGGCTATGCCCACTGGAAGGGTCAGGTGTTGAATTCAGATGAGCTTCATGAACTTTACGAAGGACTGAAGCTGAACAAGGTCAACCGGTACGATTATGTGCTCACAGGTGAGAGGAGCTTGTTCCTTGGAGTTCCCAGGAGATGTAAACACGAGTAAAGAAATGTAAAACATATCCCTCCTTGTTGCTAACCAGCCAATTAAAATTTCATCTGTATATTATAGTCTGAACTGGCTTGTGCTGTTTCATTTGGAACAGCCAGAGTTCTCCAGCCTGGAGGTTGTAACTGGGGAGGTAAATTGATCCCCTTGTATAATTTACAGACTTGTACAGGCCAGTCATGTACAGGCACACTTAATATTTTGGGAGTGCCTCTACTCGAACAATGGATGAGGAGTATCAGTGTATTATTTTTAAATTTATTAGGAAGACATGAGTTTAACCCTTTCTCCTAAGTGTGCAGTGCTAGCACCCTGTGGTATGCAGCATGATTTTATAAAAATTTGTCTGTCCTTGATTTTTTTTACTTGATCTTTAAGGCTTAGTGCTTTGGACACCAAGCATAGTATGAGTAGAATTGGGTTTTGGTTTTGACTCTGTCATATATCTTGATTTTTTGCTCTTACTACTGTTTAGGTCATCTGAGTGAATACAGTTCTGCAGTGTTTTCCTTTGCTTGCACTAGGTACTAAGTGTTTATAAATACAGGCAAAGAGAACTTCTTGTAGAATACCTTATAGAAAGGAGAGATTCCACAAGAAGTTTTTACTAAAAATTGCTTCTCGTCCAATTCCTGCTTCTCAAAAGTAGGTTACTGATCAGATCTCACCTCAGTAAGAGCTGTGCATCTGGTTTGGATAACAGTATCAATTTCTTACAGCAGTGAACAGGGACTTTTTAAAGGTGAGGAGATATACATCACCAGATTTGACTGATTTCATGGCTTCCAGATGTAGGAAAGTTCTTTCTACACAGGGAAAACTGGAAATTTTAAGAGTGTGGATTATAACCTCAAAGCAGTCATTCTGATCTGAAGGATGTGGCATGTCCAAAGAGTTATTGCCAGGATTTTTTCAAGGAATATCTCCAAAATAAAGACGACTGGACAGCAAATAGATTGAACTAAGGTTAAGAAATTAATTTTGGCATAAATGGGTTCTTTGTTATTGAGAAATAGACAAATACATTTTCTCTCCTGGAAGGAACTCACAAAGAGGACATATCCAGGAAAAGCACACTGTATTGTAGGAATTTTCAGGAGATGTTAGTGTGCAAAAATTATAAATAATATTTGAATATTCTTTTAGGCGAAATGTTACTTTTTTATTTCACTTCCAGCTCTTGGAAAAGACCTCTACACCTTTCCTATCACTGGCAAAATGGATATAAGAGATAAAAAATGGTAGAAGGAAAATAGAAATCTTCAGCAAAAAGGAATTTTGGAGAAAAGGGGAATATTTATTAATATACCTTTTAAAATAGGAGATTTGTGTGTTGTTCAAGTTTGTTTGAAAATCTCATTTGCTGTAGCCATTTTCAGTATGGACAAAAAAAGGCATGGGTGGAAAGAGCAGTGATTTCTGAACATGTAATAACACTTTCTGTGTTTTAGTCTTCAGCTGCACTGTGGTTGAACTTAAAATTCAGTATTTTTCATTCAGGGCTAAAAGTCAGATATTTCTCTTCAAACAGCCATTCACTGTAGTCCGCAATTACTTTGTACCTCAAAAAACCTGGATATGAATATTTAAACACTGAAAAGCAATTTATCATCAGGTGGGATATGACTGTTAATTGTCTGATGACTGTAGATACTCAGATGAGATTAAAATTATTTTCTTAGGCCAGTTACACAAAGTAACACTCCATGAACTTTTGTGACTGTGACTTATTTGTAGATCTTCATCTATTTGTTTCATTTACAGTAAGACACTCAAGGTAAGAGATAAATTCCAGTTCAGTGTAAGTGTTTTAAACACCTCTGGCAATGATGTTGATCAAACTCAGTATTATTTTCCAGCCAGTCTGCTGTCACAGGTCATTTAAAAAATAAGATCTTTGCTTGACTTTTTTGACTGATTATCAGCATTTCATGGATAAAAACCAGCATTTTGACAAAAAATCTTTTCCATTTCTCTGCAGCACCTAAGAACTGATCAATTTTGCGAGTTAAAAAAATAATCTCCAAACTCTACTTTTTAAATGTACTTTTAAATATTTTCTTAGAGTGGACATTTCCAAGGACGTTGAAAGATGCTACCTTGCTAAAAATCATAGTATTAAATCACAGAATTGCAAAAAATGCTGAGTTGGAAGGGACCCACAAGGATCATCGAGTCCAGCTCCTGGCCCTGCACAGCACCATCACCAAGAAATGAACTATGATAAATTTAAATCAAATTGATAATTAATAAATGTTGTCACTAAAGTTATACCTAAATGTATAAATTAAGAAACATACATAAAATTTAAAAATTACTGATTAAATAAGAGTATTGTGGTGCTAGCATTGTGATTGGGGCCTTGAAATACAGTAAAACTTATTTCCAGCTTATTTCACTGCTCAGCCTAAAAGATAGGAACTTCATTGCTATTTTGGAAATTGTTGTAAAATAATCAAGGTTAAATCTCTATTGCATTAATGTGTTGGACTCTATGAGCATGAACATGAATAATAATAAAAAAAATTGCTTCAAGACAGAGTATGAGGAAAGTATATGGAATTTACAATATTTCCTGTTTACTGCATGAAAAATAGTACTGATCAGAGTACTGTTTTTATCAGAGGGAATGTTTTTTCCTTCTAGCCTGACCTTTGTTTGTATATTTTCAAGCATTTTGAAGTTATATGAGCCCTTCATATACAACGTTCTTAGTAAATGGATTTTTAAGGTTACACTTGTAGTTGTGCAAGCACTGTCTGAATTTGTCTTCCAACCTATTATTCCTGAGTCAACTACTGAAATGCCTTTGTTCTAAAAATGTATTTATCCAAAGGATGAGAAGTATGCATCATTTCCTATCCAAAACTAGGAACAGCAAAAGTGTTCATGAAATTAGACTTCAAAGGTGTTTTTTTTTTTCTTTATTTTCCCAAAGGGTATACAAGAGACACATCATTTCTGGCTATGGTGGTGGATATTGTCCAGGAGTTGAAGCAACAGAATTCTAACCTCGTGTATGGTAAGGATGTCATCATCCTTTTTGCTTCCTCATTGGGTATGCTCATCATTTTCACATTTTAGGATGAAAACACTGCTCTCATGTTATGCAGCATTTCTGCTCCTGCTGAAGCCAGCAGGGCCTCCAGTGATGTTTCATTTCAGCTTTAGGTGTTGAGGGAGTTGGGTTTTCTTCTTTCTGATTTGCTGCCTTTCAGTGTGTTTGTTGCATTATGCCATCCAGAGGGCAGTGTGCCTTGAGGACTGGTTGCTTGTACCCAGGAGAAGATAAAAATCCCAGCCAGCTGCTGCTGCTGATAGCTCAGAGGCTGTGTGTGTTGATAGCTGAAGCCTCTCCCTGATTTCCAAGTCAGCCAAAGCAGGACAGACTCTCCCATGTTGCCCTGCCATGGTTCCATGTAACATCCCAGAAATGTCCTACTTTGCCTCATAAGTTCCATGATTTACCTTAAATTCCAGGGTGTTTTTAGCTCTGGTGCTTTCTAATATTCCCTAGGACTACCCAGGGAGCAACAGGCTCCAGCAGCTGTTGTCACAAACACACCACATCAGGCTTCAACCTGTGAGAAAAGATTTCTTCTCTTCACTTCCTTCCTCTCCCAAGTGTTTCAGGAATTTTGAACATAACCAGCATAGGCTTGCATTGAGCAAAGTGTTCAGAGTGACAGGGCAAAGTCAGTGAGGATTTAGTGGGATAAAAAGGTAGGAATGATGGTTTGAGCTGTCATCTTCAGGCTCAGTAAACAGTGTGGCCAGGAAACATCTGGAATGATTGACGGGATTTGCAGGGTGTTGTACTGAGCAGTGATACCCGACTTAAAATTAACAAAGCACAGGTCTCATTTAGCAAAATATAGCAGAGAAATCTCTGGGTTTTGTTGCTTTTTAGCCTTTATTAACATTATTATATTATCAAATTCTTCATAGCCTTGTGTGAAAGCTAAAGACTCAGTTGAAATATCAACAGAAAGAGACCTCTCACTGTGTAGAGCAGGAAGGAAGCGGTCAGGTGATGAGATCACAGCAAGGCTTCCAAGATCCTTTATATTTAATAAATAGATTATAACGTAAAGAAAATATTTTTAAAGTGTAAAACAGATTGTCCTCTTTTTACTCATAGAAACTTCCTGAAATACTGATTGGACAATGATTTGATATCTTTGGATTTGTCTTTCTTTTTGATCTTGCTTAAAGATCTTTTAATACAATGAACAATGTTCCTTTTTGAAGTGCAATGCTAGGCTGTTTCCATCCTCACTGAGGACACTTGGAATGTGTTGTTAATACTGCTGGTGATCCAGAGCCTGTGCCAAACATGTATTAATATCATTACACCAAGTATGACTATGTACTTCGGCATGAATTTTCTTACTGTTTCTTATAATACTTTCTTTTTTTAATATACACACAGAATTTTGGTGTGTACATTTGGCATGTATTTTTTTTACACTGAAATAAAAATAGGACTCTTTACAGAACTGTTAGCTTCTCCCATGTTTCTCCCTGCCATACTACCATTCCTGACAACTTTTTAAGACACATGACCTACTCTTTCAAAATTGGCAGCCACCAGATACAAATTTCAACGTGCTACAAGAGCTGTGAGAGACTGTAAGCTTTGAGGTGCTCAATGCTGTTCCATAGCCACTACTGTTACCTAAAATTTTTCCCTCCCTCCAGGGTCTTTATAACTGTACCCCATTTCTAAACCTGAATTTTTTCTGTTACAGTGTGTGATCCAGTGATGGGTGACAAGTGGAATGGAGAAGGCTCTATGGTTAGTAATCTTCTGTTTAGATTCTCTGTGTAGTGAATGTTTGTTTTATAAAGATGTATAAAGATTTATTAGTTTTTAAACAACAAAACTACGATACTTTACCTAAGTGTAGCTTTGGATCCACATCAAGTAAATTTGTACTTAAATTTCTTGGTTTTGAATGAGTTTGGTATCCGGAAAGAATGACAACTGCACAGCCCTGGGATTATTTCTGGCTCTCTCCTAAGACAACAGAGGGAATTCAGACCCTGTCCACAGGAAAATATCCCCCTGCTCTCCATCCTTGTCTCCCTGGAGTTCTCTCACCTTCTGCCAAGAGCTGTGTTTTGGCTGGTAGCCTGGCTGCCATTTTCAGTCGTCCTGGGAATTGACACAGCCCTGGAACCTAAATGAAGATGACTTATTTCATGTGGGATGTGACAGCTGTTGGGCACTGGGCTGTGGTCAGTGACAGGTTCCATGTGCCAATACCAGGCTGCACTCTGACAAAAAAACATTCATTTTTGATCAAAAGATTTTGTACAAAATAGTTTGGTTTGGAGGTAAGGACATGAGTGAGTTGGGACACTGTATTTCCTCATGCTGCTGTGTCACCTTGGTGAGAGGGAACTTGAAAGTACTTCACACAGGCATCACTTCCTTTTAATGCTGCCAGTTTAGGTCCATCTGCTTAAAAATGGTGCTTCCCATCACCTTCAGGGAAGAAAGGGCTGTTGGTTACAGTGTCCCCAGCTGGAGAATGCTCTGTCACTGCAGCTGCAGAGCTTGGAGCTGTCAGGTCACTCAGTGGCAGCAGGAATGGTGGTTGAGGGAAGGAGAGTTGCAGTCCCACATCTCAGACACTGCTGACAACTTCTGACACTGTTTTTTCTCCCCAGTACGTACCCAAGGATCTCCTGCCAGTCTACAGGGACAAAGTTGTACCTGTTGCAGATATAATCACTCCTAACCAGTTTGAAGCTGAGTAAGTGCTTATTTCCTTTTATAGCCAAATAAACTTGGGGGAAAAAGCAGGGAAGACTGACAGCCCTTAATTTTATTTGTCTCAATATAGTGCCTTATGTATGTCTGTCAGGTTTTGGGTTTTAGCTGTTAGTTTCAAGTGGTGTTTTTCAGATAACCTCAACTGCTGCATGTTGAAACCAATAAAAAAATCCGGGAGTTATGTGAGGAAAAGATTCTTGTTGTTTTCTCCAGTCTCTCATTTTCATGATTATTTCTTGTTAATCACCAGAGGCCTGTTTCTAAGACAGGTTATAGAAATACCTTTCCCATCCTTACCCATTACTATGAAAATTTTTATTATGTGCCAGAATATCAGAACTGAAGTAGTTTGGTTCAATCCCCCNAGAAATACCACCATGGCAGCATCTCATACAAATTTAAATGCCTCCTGCCTGTCCTGGCCACATAGCTGTGACTCTTTGGTCAGGAGATAATCTGTGGTGAGGCAGCACAGGCTGTCCCCTCAAGGGGAGGGAGCAGCTACATGAGAGAGGGTGAGAAGGCACTTGTGAGAGAATTTTTGTGGTGTAGGGATCTCTGCAGGAGGCAGGGTAGGACTGGTGTGAGCAGCACTATGTGTCTGTGCACGTAGCCTTTCAATAGAGGTCTGGTCCAGCAGACCGTGGAGCTACGGATGGGTTAGGCCTGTTTGGTGCAGTCCAAGCTTTCCTCCTTTGAAAGGGCAATCAGGCATTGCCTGGAGAATTCGTGCTCTTTTAAGGTTTCTGTTTCATTCTCAGGTTACTCACGGGCAGGAAGATTTACACAGAAAAAGATGCACTGGAGGTAAGTAGGCAAAGGGTGGGATGTGTGAGGTCTCTGCATTCCTGCCTGCAGTGCTGCAGTTTGCAGTTTGTCCTTAACCTTGGAGTCACTTTGGCCTCTCTCCTTTCCATGTGTTTATCATTAAAGCTTGTGCACTCCAGGCACAAAACATTTCATGGTTTAGTGTCAGACTTCTGAAGAAACTTCCCAAAAGAGCTCCAGATAAAGGGATTACAGTGATAATGAGTACATCTCTCTGAGCTTGCTTTCTGCACTGAAGGAGGAGTGGCAGCAGCACACATAGCAAATACCCAGACACTGCCAGCTCTGTTATTACTATGTTATTTGGTTGGGGTGAAAACCCCAGGGGATCACAGGCATTAGGAATCTCTTTGGGGCTCTGCTGTCCACACTCAGCAATGCTGAGTGTGAGGACACCTTTTCCTTATTCTCCCAGATAAATCCACAGCATTGACAGCTGCTGTCATTGCCATATAGAGCTGATAGATGGCCTGCAAATATATTGCATCGAGGTGTAAAGATTCGCCCTTTCACACAAAGTGAAGAAAATAAAAAGCTGTAGGACTTGGTGGTGAAGGAAAAAATAGAAATACGGTTTTATTGATGTCTTGAGAAGAGCTGAGTTCTTTGTTTTGTTGACTAGTCAAGTGCATTCATAACGGACTGATGTTATTCCCTCCAGTTTGGTTTTGAACTTCAAAAGAACACAAAATCTTTAAACAAACAGCAGCTGCAGTGGCACCCTGGAGAGTAGCTGGGGATCTGTCAGCCCAAATGTTTGTTGTTTTTATGCTGTAGCAACGTTGGACAACGCGGATTGGTCACCATCACTTCACAGCAGGAAGCAGCTACAGAGATCTCATCTCTTTGAATTTCCACTTCCCCAGTTTTACGTTACCCCACTGTGCTGGGTGAGGGTGGTGAGCTGTGCTTCATGCCCCTGGTTGCTAACTGCAACTCAGTTCTTCTGTTCCCGTCCTCACCAGTGGAACCAGAGTCTTGAGGAGAGCATCATTACTGAGCAGCCATTAGCTTTAGATTTGCATATTTCAGCTGCAGACGTGAGTTGCATGTGCTAAACAGTTTTGCCAGTTCGTTTTCTGACTAATTCATGCCATAGCTCTGATTTTTGATGGGCTTTAAAAAAAATCTCTCCCAAAGAGACGGAATTATACTTAGAAATGGAAATATTTTTAAAGCAGTTGTTTGCAGGATGTTATATTTTAATCTGTCTTTCCAGCTGCATGTCATATATGGGTCTGAGTAATAATCCATGCTGGAGTTTGTCCCCTTTGGAGGTGGTAGGAATTCTGGCATTGACTTCCATGGTTTCATGCTTGCTTTCCTTTCTTTAAAAAGACTTACGATGACAGTGGTGTCTTCTAACATAAAATTAAGTATGATGTAATATTAATGTAGAAGGAACTAAGTCCCACGACTAGAAATAGTGGAGATTAGGATCCTGGTGAGTTGTGACTGAGAAATGAAATTTAGTTTAATATTACTACACAGATTGATTGTGTCAGTTTATGCTGGTGGATTTACTGCTTCTTTAAAACCCAGCTGTGATGTCTGTGCAAAGAGGTCTGACAGCTGAAGAAACTTGGAGGCTTAGACAAGAAAGAAAAGCAATAAAGTATTAAAAAATAGCAGAAATAAATCCTTATCATTCAGCTGCTCATGAGTCATAGCTAGCCTGAGAGGATTTTTAGTTAAACTCTTCTGGGAGAATTAATATTTTATCCATGTTTTATACTAAACTCATTATTGAAGTCATTCTTTTTTGTGTGAAGTCAAAATCACTTCTGTCTGTAGCAACCAATTGTGATGTCAGAAGTAGAGTATTAATGAGTTTCAGTGAGGAACACACAGAGTGGAAATACATCTGCAAAGGTATATAATTTACAGCTGTAGTTTGGGGGTTGAAACAGAATGAGAAAAGAAGATTGAGACAGACACACTTGTGCCTCTGATTTAGGTTTTTAAATTTTTGCTAACTCTAAAAGCAGTAGCTAAATAAGATTTCATGAGCTGGAGTTGTTGGCTTTCTAGCAAATGCTTCAAGATGCCAGCTCAGGTGCACATGTCTGTATATTTATTCTCTTATTCTTTTAATAATATGTTCTGAAAACACGATGCAGGCAAAACTTCTGATCACAGCTGGAACAGAGTATTCTTTCCAGAGGAGCATCCAAAGATAACAAAAACAGAGATGCTTGTATATTTTAACAAGTGTGTACATTTAAATGCGGGTGTTTTCATTCCCCCGTTTCAAAGTAATGCCCCTAGTTCAAGTGGATTATTTGAGTACAAACTTTTTTTCTCTGTACAAAAGATGCCAAAATAAGGTGCTCATTAAAAATCCTCAGTACTATGAATGAAAGTGTAATCAACACATATTGCAGTCACTGATTCCTGCCTTTTTGCTCGTTGAAAGGTAATGGATATGCTCCATGCCATGGGACCAGAGACTGTGGTGATCACAAGCTCAGATCTACAGGCACCTCTAGGAAACGACTACCTGATTGCTCTGGGAAGCCACAGAAAAAGTGAGTCAAGAGCTCCTTGCTTACCTGTGCTCTCTTAACCTGTCTGAGCTTGCAGTTATTCCTTGAAGGAGTAGTTTCATCAGGCCCATCTGTAGTGCATGGAAGGAGCTCAGATCCCCAAGTGAAGACCTCCTAAAATAATATCAGGGGTGGTGAGACTGGGGCTGTTCCATGAGGGAAGACAAGAGCTGAGTGTGATCATACCACAAGCAGAACTCTGTCCCCACCCACAGGGCACAGACCCACAGGACCTGAATAAGGTGAGCAGGACAGGGGGGTGGTGGCAGGCAGGTCCCTTTGACAGTCCAGAGTAAGAGAGACAAGCCAGGTCTGAGATTAATCTGGAAAATCCATTCAGTAAGTCAGGACAGCAGGGCTGTACGCAGGAATATCTACAGCATATCTCAGCTGCTTGTGCCCAGGCCTGAGCTTCCATGCAGCTCCTGAGCAGAGGAGGAGGATGTCCTAGGTGAGGTTTATAGGGACTCTTACAGCCCCTAGTAGTGACCCTGGCAGTAAGGATATAAAACAGGAACTTGGAATGTTTGAATGCTTTTCTGAAAGCTTACACTGTCCTGTTAGCAGATAGGTTATGAAATACCCTTGACAGGTTATAAAATACCCTTCTGCTTCTTCTCTATATCCCCTTCTGTAGTCTCATCAAGATTCATTTGTTCACTGTTTTCACCTGAGAAGGGCACAGTTAGGAGGGATGTAGAAGGAAGGTGGTAGCTCCTTCCTCCCCCTTAAATGAAACATGTACAGTATAGAAGTTGTAAATGTTATCCCAAGCTGGCCAAGTTTTGGAAGGCTCTGCCCTTTAAAAGAGCTGGTACAAAGTTTACAATATTCCTTAGAAGCTTTACATTCCAAACAGCAAAGGAATTCAAATCTGATGATGACTTTTAAAACTATTTCTTTTTAAATTCGTGTGATTGTTACTGTATTAGTTACTGGGTCTGTCATTTAACTGTGTATCTGTGTTGTAGCTAAAGCAGATGGTACCAGGATAACACAAAGAATTCGAGTGGAGTCTCCTAAAGTGGATGCTGTCTTTGTTGGAACAGGAGACTTGTTTGCTGCTATGCTTCTGGCATGGACACACAAGCACCCCAACAATTTGAAGGTGTGGGAGAAGTTACTCATCTCTCTGCAAGTTTGGACCTTGTTTCTATTGAGTTTTTTTAAAAACTTCTAATCTGTGACGTTGTTTAAAGACAGTCTTCTGTTTTGGCTTTTTTTTCCTCACCTCAGAGAAGAAGCCACAGAATTTCCCTTTTGCCAAAAGGGACATTAAACAGTCGTATTTCAATTAGATTAATTTTGTAGTTTTGCCAAGTAAGATATTGTTCTCTCTAGAGAGACAGACTGCATGTATGTTTATAATTACATTTTTTATCCTCACTTCATAATAAGCTTTGAAAATAATTTCTCAGATCTATTTTTCTGCTTCTTTCCCTTAAGGACATAGAGTCCTTGATACAGGTATGATTTCTAATACCTGTTTGGGGAGAATTAAGTCAAAAATTTTTTTCCCCAACTCTACATTACATAGTTGTCATCCTGTTTGTTTTGTCCATCATGTTTTCCCCTTAATAGCAGTGTTTTTGAAATAATATTCATTAATATTAAAGTAGGCAGCTGAAGTCTTATTAAAACCTAAATATGTTGTGTTGATGCAGGTGGCATGTGAAAAGACTGTGTCAGCCATGCAGCACGTTCTGCAAAGGACCATTAAGAGTGCAAAAGGTAAATTCATCCAGACCTTGCTCCCTTGTTCTGCCTGGATTGGCATCAGAAGAAATATTCAAGGAGCTTTCTGGGTTTCCTGACTAAAAGCAGCCCCTCAGCGCAGAAGCAGGCAGAGAATTTACAGAATGAGAGCTTGGTAGTTTTGTCTGCTTGTTCCTCCTGTGTCCTCCAAGCCCATTTTTGACCGGAGCCGACTGCAGATGTCACTGTTTAGCTTGTGGTGGATGACAGTCGTGCTGACTGTGCCTGACTCAGCTCTGCAAAACCGGCAGAACTTGAGGAAGTGCTGAGTTTGGTGTGCCAGAGAGCTCCTGCTTCAGTGTAGCTCACTCACTGTCCCTCTGAGTGTGTGTTTAGCACTGAGAGAGGTTTATCAACTAATAATAGTTTCTTTACTGTGTTGGCCATGTGGGGAATGATTTTTTTTTAGCTTCTCTCCCCTTGGAGTTCCCCTGTCTTTCAGTTCTTGAGGAAATCTGTGGGTTCTCTGAGCATGTCTGTGTGACTTCTTAATTAACAGCAGAGCTATGTTTCTTTCCTGGAGAGAGGTGTTGGAACAGTGGTGATAAGGAATCACAGTGCTGACCTGGATTTTCCACCATGGAAGCCTTTAGCAGGGAGTAGTAAGGGAGATTGGGGAAGGGAGGAAGGTACAAAAAATCATGGGGTAACAGAACAATGTAACTTGTTTCTTTTTGTACTGCTGTTTTTAATGACATTCTGATGTCATCTTTTTAGTGCAAGCTGGAGAAGGAAACAAACCAAACTCAGCCCACCTGGAACTGAGAATGGTCCAAAGCAAAAAGGACATAGAAAACCCAGAGATCATAGTGAAAGCCACCGTGTTATAAAGGCTCCACGTCTCCAATAACGCACAATGTATCAATGTCCTCATTTCTTTCCTGTAAATTGTAATATTTGCCTTAGATCTGTGACAGAAACCTGACTTTCATGAAATAGTGCCCAGCATAGGCAGATACCCACTCTCAAACATATGTGCTGGCCTTGCTCAGTTTTAAAAACAGAACAGTTAGTGTGCATTGAAGCATATTCCCAGGTGTCCCAATGTCTGTCAGATTCACTTAGTCTGTGTGATTACCCAGGGCAAGAGAGCAATGTTCCTGCCTTGCCAAAGACTGTAGATGTGAATTTGCTAATGGAATGCTTGACTGACTGGAAAATGTATTTCAAGGTGGCATCTAGTGCCAATGGAGCTGGCTCCATGCTCCCTTTTCCTGGAGGTACCTGGTTACCTACTCTGGTATTCAGTATCTCAGCTGCTATGAAACTAAGCAGGGTTAAAGCTACACACACAGTTCTGGTTGTGTGTAGGAGTACTTTGAAGATGTTTGGCATGTTCAGTACTCTGAAGTGACCTTGAGGTGTCATTCATGTTACTGATCTCTGCTCCTGTTTCTTGTCCATGAACAGCTGCACAGTTTCAGTTGTCACAGGTTCTGGCTGCTTATTTCTCATGTCTGTGGGTGCCCACATGATTTTCCTCCAAAAGCTGCTCCAGAAACATCTTCATTAACAAGATCATACCTTTATTCAGTAGCACTGGTTAGAAGTGTGTAGTTCTACCTCCGAGGCCAGGTTTGATTCTGTTTTTTAACTAAGGGCAAAAGAGAAAGCAGCTCGTACCCTGGAAGCTGGCTGCCTTGGTTTGTTCATCATAGGTGGATGTACTTACAAACTACATGGGCACTTCCACTTAACATTAGTGAGCACTGCTGGCAGGCTTAGCAATGAAGCAATATGGGAAAAGTAGTATTTTTTGTTTAATGAGGTGTGGTAAGTTACACATGTTTACCAAATGAAGTGAAACAGAAAAATGAACTTGTTCATAATATCTCTGCAAGCAACACCAATTAGAGATTACAGAAATGCATCATTATTATTATTATTATTAATGCATCTTGATTTCAAAATTCTGCTTGATAAGGCTACAAAATGGGATTTTTAATCATTTCAGTGTCCTGTGGATCACAGCCACATACTAAAGCAGCAGGGCAGGTCTGCTGACAGGTATTGGCCACTCACACTTCCGTAGGATTTCTCTATGGGATCCATGTTCATGCTTGTCCCAAGATGAGATCTAGGGTGATGTTACATCCAAATTGAGTTGATGAGCTTTACTTGTCTCAGACTGCGTAAGGGGATGGAAATTGCATTTCTAATTGATTTCCTCTCCTGCATTTGGCATCGAAAGTGAAAAAAAAGAATCGTGTTACTTGAGAGTTTAAGGGGAAAAAAGTCAGCAGGAATTAATCTACAAAATGTGACTCTGCTGTCACAGTTTTTAGTAACCACTGTCATGAAATAACTTTCTAGCAATGATAATTTTGGTGTTGTGAAACAGTTGCTAAAATTAGCAGTCAGTAACAGAGATATGAGCTCATGGCTGATACCCAACATGTAAAAAGATGTGAACTACCTTGACAGTGTGTACAAGTATCTGATGGGAAGCAGTGAAGAGGGAACCAGGCTTTTCTCAGTGGTGCCCAAGGAAGTGATAAATAGGCAGTGGCACAAATTGAAATACAGGAAAATCCATTTAAACATTTAAAAAAATATAATTCACTGTGAAGGTGATCAAACACTGGTACAGGTTGCCCAGAGAGGTTGTGGAGTCTCCATCCTTGGAGATACTCAAATGCTGACTGAACATGGCCCTGAGCAGCCTGCTGTTCTTGGCCCTGCTTGCTCAGGGGTTTGGACCAGAGGATCTCCAGAAGTCCCTTCCAACCTCAGCCATTCCATGATTCTCTGAGCACATCGAACTGCCTTTCCTGGCAGCGCTGGATTTTTAAATTGGCGTGCAAGTATTTTGTTCTCCCCGTAACACAAACTTCCAGATGTGCTAGAAAATACTCATATTAATATTTTGTCCCGTTTTTAGATAAGCTGCTGTTTCCTTTGGCAGCTGTGCCAGGAATTATTTAAAAAAATACCTGTTTTGAGATAATTGCTTTCAGCAAAGATACTTAAATACTGTAGCTGGTGATGCATTTCAACAGTTGAAAAGGATTTTAACTGTTCTAACATCGATTAACCAAGTCCTGCATGCCATATTCTAAACATAACTATGAGTTTATTAGTCTTTTAAAATTAGACTGTTTCATGTGGAAGTGTATAATCCCTACCATCCTCTTAGGAAGAAGGGATCAACATCCTGAACTTCCCTGCCTGTACAGACAATGGTCAGTGCCCTTTTAGTAAATGCAAGAGAGCACAATTTTATTTTGCCGTTAGAACAGACAGACTTCACAAGAGGATTGAGAGAAAAGCAAGAGATGTTTTCTCTGAAATAAAGAAGTTTGGAATTTGGGCAACTTGGAGTTACCTTGCAAACAAGGTTTTCATTGTCAACCATAATGAGCCGTGATCTTGACATAAAAGACAAAGTGATATGTTTGTTGGAGCAGTTTATACCTGTCAGGTGTAATCTTTTCCCACTTCTTCAAAGAATGGATCAGTTCAGTAATTCACACATTCCTTAGAATCTGTGGCATATCCATGTTAAAAAAAAAAAAAAGAATATTCATACTAATGTGCTCAATTTGCAAAAGTTCCTATTTCACAGTAGCTGGATCCTGTAGCAGTGGGCTGCTGGCTTCATCTGCTTGAGTCCCTGAGGGTTGCTCATGTGACACCTGCTTTAAACTCTCACTGACCTGATCTAAATTAGGTCAGGTTTACGTCTTCAGTGAAGAATTGGGCTTAACATCTCTTGCCAGGAGCAAACGTCAGAAATTATCTGTAAATATATTCTGTAGCTAATGTTTTGTAGCCACAGCAGGCTAACAGGTATTTTTGAATGTCAAGGTAAACATTTTTATTTGTTTAGAGTTACACAAAGCTCCTGTGCAGAACAAAATTCAAAGACTCGGCACAGTCCTGTCTAATATTTCATTCCCTCCTTTCCTTCTGCATATAATACCTGTATCTTTTTCTGAGTTCCCGCTGTCTGGTGCAGCTGGAAAGTGTCTCAGTGTCAGACAGTGCCCACTATTTATTTAGGGGCTTGGAGGAGACTGACTAAGATCGTCTGATTCACTTGCAAACCTTTAGTTAAAGATAAAAGGTTAATCTAAACTAGCTTAGATCCTAATTGATTACAGGAGAACAAGCACTTTAGCCCAGAGAGTGGAGTCTGTAATAGTAAATAATCTTCCATGGCCGTCCTGAGAGCATGAAAGGTGTAACCCAGCTGGGCACTGGTGGCTTCACTGCCACATGTGTGGGGTCAGAGGCACACGAGGCTTCTCATGCTGCAGCACATGGAAGCATGAGAAGACAGGTGAATGCTTTGTGTTTGTGTCCACCCGACTTCCCTAACATTCTTTCTCCATTCTGGAATTAATTTGTGTCGGATCCCTTTCGCCTGGAGTGATTTGCAGTGCCTGTGGCCACTGCTCAAGTCCACCCACTCGTTTGCAGAGCCACCTGTGCAGGAGAGACCAAAAGTTGTTTACAAACCCTCTACTCTGGGCCTGGATTAGTCTCTACATGCTGACAATTGAGACGTGCATAAAGACATTGTGCTAGAATCAGTGCTATTCGCACTCAATAGGAACACTTCAGAAACCTGCAGTATGAATTGTTAATGTTTGTGTGCTGATTTTTATCTCAAATGGGGAGAAATCTATAATCCATGTGTTATACAAAAGAATCGGACGACCAAGGTTTCCAGCTACTCATACTGCCTTTTTGAGTATCTTAACTGTGTCTTGATTGGATGGTGTTAATTTGTTGTCTGAGACTGTTATGGTGACTGTATTGATTAATTTTATTTTAAAATATGTGGCAAGGAAGATTGTAATAAAAGCATCTACGTTTAATATACTGTGCGCACACAAATTGTTAGATCCTATTTTTAAATATGTTAATCATTTCAGAATTAAACAGCACAAGAATGGTTTGATAGTCTTGCTGAATAAAGTGGATGTAATTAATTTTTTTTCCTTAGTTATGTCCTAGGATAGAGAAAGGGTAGTTAATGGAAGGGAGCACATTTGTGCCCTGTTATCATCTTACTGTAAGATATGGATGTGGAAGTCAGTAACATCCTTGTTATCTTAATTTTTATTTTTCTGAAAGATGTTTCATGGGAAGAAAATTGCTGGCATTCTGCACCACTCCTTTGCATTCCTCTTACTTGTATGTGTAGGACCTCATTGTGTTGTGCTCTTTTTTCCTGCAAACAAGATAAGAGGGGCATGGAGTAAGAACCATAACTCATTTTGAGATCTCTTTCTCGTGCAGCGTTTAACTGCACTCCACTGAATTTTTACCTCACTGTGTAGGGTGGATCATGCGGGACTGTAGAGTGGGAAATAAATGTTCCTCATGTGGGAACAAGAGCTTCTGTCAGCACTCAGCAGTGTCCCTGCCAGGGTGGTGGCTTGCAGGAGAAGAGCAGGCATCCAGGTTAAGGAGAGCAGAAAGTGCTGTGTCATTACACCTGTGTCCACTGGAGGAGTTTGGTTTATATTTATACTAAAGAAAACCACCTCTCCTGAGTAAAGGTCCTTGCCCAGTTAAAAAGTGCTTTTAAAAGCTGAGACATGGTACAGAGTTTGGTCACTCTGGGACTAAAATGTTTCTTCATAAAAGGAAACTCAACCCCTTCTTTTACATCCTCTTGCAGCCATACTGGCTTATTGACTATAGTCATTCCACTCCTGTTAGAATCCCAGGATTAGATATCCAGAGAGCTGTTCTTCCTGAAAGCACGTGTTCTTCGTGTTCCTGGTAAGTGAGAGCCTGCTGAGCAGTTCTGCAGCTTTCTAAAACACGTCTATTAAAGACATTTGTCAGCCATGGAAACTAAGCTTCGAGATGTTCAATCACAGCCCAAAAATAGCTCTTTCAAATAAATGAAAACTTTGGAAAGTGCATTATTTTCAATAAATGAGTAAACCAGCAAGTTTATACATGCATGCAGGAGCAGATTTCAGGTAAATCCCTGAGGTTCAATCAGTCACTGGAGGAGTGTGCCCTGAGCAAAGGGCTGCTGCTGTCAGGGCACTGCTTCAGGAGAGACCCAGCTACTTCTCACCATTTCCCAGAAGAGGGGAATGTGGGGTGGCATTCAACAGCCAAGGAAAACTCCCATCTGCTTCACCAGGAAACCAGTGCCAGGTGACAGCCCCAGTGCCACCAGTTTGGTGCTCTTGCTGCTCTGGCAGCAGTGGACATCGAGGCAGATGGGACGCTCCTAAGTGTGCACGTGTTCCTGACTCAGTGCCTCCACAGTGCAAATAATGGTAATAAATCCCCAATTTGCATAGCAGTGAGTAAGGCAGCACATTATTCAGAGAGAGAAAACCAGCAATATGAGAAGGCTGTGCCATATGTTACCACTGAAATCACACTTACCTATTGCCCTCGTGGTTGCATTGCTGTTTAGAAAAAAATCTGTGTGTAGAAGAGTGTAATTTATGTACTCTGTGCGTGTGTGTGTGTATGTTGAAGCTTTATTTGCAATGTGGTAGGGGTGGGAAACAGAATTTGGGGGGCTGGCTGAGTAGGCCTTCAGGATGTGAGCAGAAGGTCTTAAAGAATTATATTTTTATAGATTGTGCTGAAGCTTTGGGTCCCAGCCACACATAGCCTTTTCCAGTGAAGTAAAATGGTTTGGAAAGAGAGTCAGGTGGCTGTAATATAGTAGGGATAGTACAACCCCACCAGCCCTGGACAAACTGAATAACTTAATAAAAGATGCCTTTTTAAGTAATATTTTTTTAGTGCTGAATTGTTAAACAAAGAAATATTTATGAGCAAACTTTCTATGTACTTAAAGTTTGTGTGGTGCTTTGTACTGACTAGGTGGACCTGTTATATGTTTACACATCTTAAAATGATTGTCCTTGAGGCGTGTGTAGTAATTCAATGACTTCTATGCCAGAAAAACAATGAAGTTCTGTGTAATAGCAAATGATTTAATTTCTGATGAAACTGTAGGCTTTCTAGCGTTTGTGTATTTTTCTGGTTGGCCATAACAAGTTGTATCCTTCCTGCAGTAAGACTTGTATGCTTGATTGTAGAGAGAGGCAATAGGATGGTAGATAACCATTGTTTAAAAAGAAAACCCTAAATATTGCTACCTTATCCATTTTTAAATCAGGTAAACTTTGTGGCATAAGCCTGAAATTTCACATTGGAATCAAGTTTCAAATACATCTAGGGTAGGTTAAAAATCAGGGATGGGTTTGTTTGTTTAATTAAATAAGACTGGGAGGTCTTAAAAGTGCTTAATAGCAATATATACATGGACAAGCCAAGAGATGGAACAAAAATGGCTTGTTCCCATTGCATGGACCTGACCAAGTTAATTCATAGCTTGTGCTAAACCTGTGCACAGACAGATGAATAGACAAATGGGAGAAAGTAGAGATTTTTTCTTTGTACTTTGTTAGCTGTCATAGTGTGAAGAATTTAGTTGTTTGTTCTGAATTCAAATTCATAAATACCTTCCAGAAGTGCTGAGTTACCAATAAACTCCCATTCAGTCAAAAGGCAAAGCTGTTGACAGGGTTCAAAACCAGAGCAGGATTTTTTTCATCTTGCTAAACATACTGAGTCTTTGTTTCCTATGGCTGGGAGACCGGGGCTAAAGCTCAACTGTCAAGATATATTAATTTTTTTGGTTGAACTTCGGGGTCTCTCTAAAAAGTGCAAGGGTCTGCAGCATAAAGGAGTTTTTGGAGCGTGGTCTTGTGATGAATGCCATCACCCACTGCAGCAGTTGGTGATTGGCAAAACTGAGCATCACTTGTTATATCCCTTTTAGTAAACGTGGCAGCATCCTCACCACTCTTGTGAATAAATCACCACTGCAAAAAGCAGAGGAGAATTTATCATGAGTTTTTCTCCCGAGTGTTAAAAGAGAAGCACTTCTGCTTTGCTAAGCTAGCAGGAGAAATGTCACTGAGATGAATAATGTATTGCTGAGGAGGGAGGCTGTGGCAGGGAACAGCAGTGCTGGGGATATGTTGTGCCTGGCTTTCCTTCCCCTGGGAATCTGTGGGTGCAGCGTCCCCGTGGTGGTGGCAGTGACTGTTTTGCCTGCATCTTCCCGTGGGGGAAATGTGGAGGAGTTACTCTGAGCAAGTGGGAGCTGAGGTCGGTGTGGAGCTGTTGGGTTTGTTTGGCAGTGCTGCACCAAGGCTGTGGTTCAGCACAGCTCTGTGTGCACCAAAAGCCTGTGATGTACAGCTCCCTGCTTGCCTGGCCACGGTGTAATTCCCTTGGATTTCTTCTGCAGGCCATGGAGAACCAAGAGACTCTGGAAGTGCATTATTCAGATGATTCAGGCAAGGCTTTTGGTTTTTTGGAAAGAAAGGTAGAGAATTATCAGCTGCTGTGGTAGATCTAACTCATCCAGCTCAGCTACACCATAAAACTCTGCCCTAACCTTCCTCTCCCATCACCTCTGCTGGCCCTGATTTGCCTGTCTCCATAACAAGGGACATGAAGGAGCTAAAATCAATGGGGAACTCATCCAGTCGAAACCCCCGAAGTTTTAATCTCCTTTAGTTCCTTTAACCTCCTCATCCTGGGAACAGATAAGTGCTTGTGCTGCTGCCAGGGAGGGTCTGGGACAATGCAGCTGCTCAAAATGGGGGAGAGTGGAGTTGCCTTTCCCTGGCAGTGAGATGCTGGGTGAGCAGGACCTAATTGCAGAGCTGCACTGTTCATGGTAAAGAAAAGAAATCTGTGAATGAAGTACTTGAAAGAAGAGCTGGCGATTCAGTAATCAGAGTTTGGTGTTCTCAATCCACCCCATCCCCTGTGTCGCAAAAATATTGTAGTACTAAAAAATTTGGTGTGGCTGTTCTTAATGATCTCTGTGATGCTTGTGCCTGGCAGAGTAGAAAATAGCATTGAATTAAGCAGTGCTCTAACTAGGAAATATAATAGGAAGATCCAGGTGGAGAAGATGTTTTCACAGCACTTGCATGGTGTCAGAGTCAGCTCTTTTCCTTCCCACCCGCTTTAAGAAAGGAAGAAATGACATCAATCAATCAATCAATAAATAAGGGCAGTTACCTGGGAATTTATGTGGCATTAGTGTTAATTTTCATCGATGGATTGATAAATCTTTCCACACCAGAGGTCTCTCGTTCACGAGGGATTTTCAGAGGTGGGATAGAGCCTGTCACAGCTGGCTGGGAGCACAGTTCTTGGGACACAGCTGTGACAGATGGCATTGGCATGCCACCTGCAGGCACTCCTGTCCTGTATTTGGTACAGCACACGTATTCCCGTGCCTGATATGTGCTAGATGTGTATACATGCCCTGCTAGGGAAGGAAACTTGGGCTTGTTGCTGGAGCTGCAGTGATGGGAGGAAACCCTGGAGAATTCCGCACCATCCAGTGATCCTGCCATTTGCTGTCAGTGTTTGTTAGTGCAATGGATCCCCTTCAGTGTTGTTTCCTTTCTGGGAGATGGGAGATTGGCAGCCCATACGCTGCTTTAACATGCTTTTATCTGGCTGAACGTGAAAAACTTATCAAGATTGCTAAAAATGGAGGAGAGGTATAGCTATGAATTCGCCTAGGACCTGAGTGAGTAGAGAAACTATGAGATTTGTCTCTAATTCAGAAATAATTCAATATTGACCAAATGAGTGCCATGTCTTCAACGGACAGTAGCACCTGGAAGAGGCCAATATTTAGGGTTTTTGCCCAAAGCACATTTAGCCCTGCTCTACTGTTTAGTGAAAATGCCCAGTGCAGATGCCACCAGAGCCTCATCTCGTGGAGTAATGCTATAATAAAGAATGTAGTTTTCTTGTGCAAGTCTTGACCTCTTCTTATGAAAATAACACACAACTCAGTATTTTCATGGTGTATAAGTGAAATGTAATTTTTTTTTCAATAAAATACATTTCCTTTCCTAAACGTTGGTCTCTGGTTTTTTCCCTTGGTGATGTTTCTCTTTCAGCTCTAATGGAGCTTTGGCCTTTTGTGTCTTCTCCCTACATATGTGAGCCATAGCTCTGTGCTCTTCCTGTGAAGCCTGACCTCGCTTCCAGAGATCACATAATTTCTTTTTCCTCTTTAGCTCCAGAAGGAGTTCCCTGTTCAGCCAAGCTGGCCTCCTGCTCCACGTGCTTGACTACAGTGGAATTGTCTGCTCCATTGGTTCTAAAAGGTGGTTCTTAAAGTCTGACCTACCCTTGTGGGCTCCCTAAACCCTCAAAAGCAGATTCTGAGTGTACTGTATTAAAACAGCTCCCTGGATAGCCTAAAGTTTGCTCTCCTGCAGTCCAGGGTAGCAATTCTGCTGTCCTTTTTTCTCATTACACTGAAAATTTCATACTCTGCCATTTCATGATCGCTGTGGCCAAGGCAGCCACAAACCACCACATGCCACAAAAGTTCTCTGCTATCCACAAAGAGCAAGTCTAGGAGGGCATCTTTCCAAGGTTTCTCACTAAGTGCCTGTGATAAGAAGTTATCTCCTACAAAAATCAGGAATTTCCAAGATCTGCTCATCTTAACAGAATGATATTCCCAGCTGGTGTCTGGGAAGTTGAAATCTTCCACAAGGATGAAGGTTACCAGTCCAGAAATGTCTCCTAAGTGCCTGTGATAAGAAGTTATCTCCTACAAAAATCAGGAATTTCCAAGATCTGCTCATCTTAACAGAATGATATTCCCAGCTGGTGTCTGGGAAGTTGAAATCTTCCACAAGGATGAAGGTTACCAGTCCAGAAATGTCTCCTAAGTGCCTATAGAATAACTCATTGATGCTGGGCCATCAGTAGCACACACCCACCACAAATTCCCTTTCTTCTCCATCCTCCCCAGTCCTCACTCCAAGGCTCTGAACCACATCACTAACTGCAAGGGCTGCATGATCCAACCTCTCCCTCACACCTCTCCTGCCTCTCCTGAGCCTGTACCCTCCATCCCAGCACTCCCAACGTGGGACTCATTCCAAGTCTCACCAAAACCAACGATATTGGAGCTCTGGGAGCTGCCCAACACTTCCACATCATCTGTTTGTTTCTCCTGTTTCTCATACAAACAGAGCACCTGGGGAAGGGTCTGACAAGATTTGCCTATTTTCGGGGAAAGAGCTGAAGCTGCTTCCTCTTCACAGCCCTGTGAGAATGAGGGGTTAAGCCACTCAGAGAGCCACCATCAAAAGGGTTGGCAAGAAGCAGGTTTTAATATGAATTTATGAAAGTGCAACTTTTAATTGAGTTGAGTGGCAAAGTTGGGTCTAATACTTAGGACATGGATGAAGCACACATAAGAAAATCAGATTAGAATCAATTTAGGATGATTTACACAGAGACCAGAGATGCAAAAGGGTAAGGGGGCAAAGGATATGGATACAAAAAGATAAGGGTGCAGAAGGAGTTAGCAGCTCTTAATCATCAACTAATTTAACATTTACAAAGTGACTCAATAGATTAGCTACAATTATAACAGTGACATAATTATAGATTCGTGATAACATTGATACCATAATCAATTCACATGGATGCACACGGGCAAAGAGATGCATACATCTATCTTTATATAGAGATGTGTACAGAGCCCTGTCCAGCTCCATCCATCTGTAGATGATGCTCAGGGCTCCATCCAGTCTGGAAGTGTTCAAGGCCAGGCTGGATGTGGCTATGAACAACCTGGGATAGTGAAAGATGTCCCTGCCCATGGCAGGGGGTTGGAACAGGATGATATTCAAGGTCCCTTCCAACCCAAACCATTCTGTGATTCTATGGCATCTATCTATATTTATCTATGTCTGTATTTATCTACATACTCCAGGGGATCTGTGATGCAAGACACTTGGCACTCACGTGTCCCAAAAAAAAAAAGGGGTGTCTCCTAAAAAAAAAGGAGGTCACTGGGGCAGTCAGGTCTTTCCCTGAGTCAGCCAGGAGAGCTGAGAATCAGGAACTGGGTGGGAAACACTGCCCTTGCTGTCCCCCTTGGGACAGGTTTGAATGCTGCCGTGGTGGTGCAGAGACCTGACTGCCGGGGGGGGGGGAATGAAAGGAGGAAAAGACTTAGGAGGTGGGTGTGACTCCGGGGAGAATTTTTGGATGTAACTCAGCTTCTGAACAGGGAGTTTACCTGCTACAGAAAGGTCACGTTCTGCCTTTGAGCTCTGCGTGTCCTGTTGGTGCCCCGGGAGCGCTGCTGCAGATGAAAGGAGCTGGAATCCTCACATTCCCACCCCAGCCACGGAGTGTGACTGCCCAAAGCCCAACCCTCTCCCTGGAGCAGGCTGATTATCCCCTGGTGGATATTTTTCACCCTGTTTTCCTCTGGTGAATAAGTTTAGTTGCAAACACAACAGAAGATCATTGCGGGCCACATAGCCAAGAGCAATTTTAAGGAAATCATAAAAGCCACTACCACCTCCCTATCCCCTTGCCCCCCTGTAATTCCAAAGATTAGCTTGAATAATAAGCATAAAAAATGAACAGAAGGGTAACACACAGCATTGGCAACCTTTTGATTCGAGCTGAATTTTGAGTCAGGTCCCACAAATGGCTTCAGGAGGGCTGGAAAGCCACGGCATTATTCATAATGCTCATTAGCTGCCTGCTAGGACAAAGGCAATTAAATCTGCTGTCAGCAATACCTCAGCTGCAGGGAAACCAGGGAGGGATTTAACATCCCCCTTCACTGGTACCAGCATCCAGCATTTCACAGCTGGGTCCCAGGTGCTGCAGGTGATGATGCAGCACCAACACATCCAGGTGCCTTCTTCAGCCTGGGCTCCTGCAGCTGGGGTTTTTGGGCTGTGCTGTTGACCAACAAGGCTGTTCGAGTGCAAAAACCAACTTTATTAATGCTAGTGAAGGTTGAGCTTTGTGTTTAATATTTAAACAACGGTTTGCTAAATCACTACTACAAAAAACTCCAGGTGCCCTTGTCACTAAGAGCAAACACACCAATCTAAGGCACACTTTTAGAGGTCACCTGTGTTATTCCCTGGATCTGAATAATTCTTGATTATTCTTGAGGCTTTTTTACCCCCCTTGGCACAATCAGGTTCTTGCAGCAGAGAGCTAAGCAGCACTGGCTGCAACAGAGATTCCTTGGGTGGGTCAGGGTGACAGGGGCAGGGAGAGATGAGGTTTTCGGGTGTGTGGTGAAATTTCCAAGTGCTCTGCTGGTTAAATACATACAGTTCAAAGCAGCTGGGGAGCTGGATCCAGTGTAGAGCACCCCGGAGCACTCCCTTCAGCTGGCAAGGAAGCCCGTGGTGAGCTGTTTTAAGGAGCTGATCCTGCTGGAAACCACCAAAAATGGGATTGCTTTTCACCTGCTTTTCACCTGTATCAGTGCCCTGAGCCACCAGGCTGCCAGGAATAGTGCAGGGGCAAAGGGCTGGAAGGAGGGCACAGATATTTAAGAAATAGCTTAGAATCTTGTAAAGACAGGTAGTGAGATCCTCACTTCATACAGACAGATAAATGGGGTTAAGAAGTGGGTTGTTCCTGCCTTTCCCCTGGGACCAGGGACATGGTGATTTTGGAATGATTCTGGAGGAGGGAGGTGACTTTGTCCCCCAGGCCCTGCCTTTGGGGAATATTCTCAGAGAGCCTGGGTGGAGCTGACTTACCCCACCACACTCCACAGGGACTGTTTTATTGCCTGTTAAATGGCTTCCTGCAGAGCAGAGGAAGGCATGAAATAATAATGATGCAATAGCTGGGAAATAGTGCAGCTGCTGATTTATTAGATAAGTAGGAAATGTTTGACTTCACCTTTGCCATGCTGAAGTGCTCTGGTGGTGGCCAAACCTGGGCTAAGCAGCCCTGCAAAGCACCCTGGCAGGTGAATGGATTCCCTGTTTTGGTCCCAGTGCTCCAGGGAGAGGGAGCTTCTCCCTCTGTGTTTCCCCCTTTTCAGAGACCCCCAAGGAGCCCCCCAAACACTGGACTGCTCTTCTGAGGTGAGGGTTGCTCCTCACTGCCTGAGATGGAGGGTTGTGGATAACCCCAAGAGGTCCCTACCTGGAAACCCAGGATTTTTGAAGGCGAGTGGGAAAAACCTTTTGAAACAAGGGCATGGTGCACTGGAAATGTGCAGGAAAACATCCACAGTGTTAACTGGACAAAAATGCAAAGAGAAAAAAAAGGCAGCTTTAAATGGAAATAAAAGTCTGGGTTTTCTTCCAAATGTTCAAAACAAAATTACCTTTATTGTGGTGTATTTAATAGCTGTGGAAAATGTAGCAGGGCAATTATTTGCATTTTCCTGGTCTATCATGGTAGTGCTGCACTTGTACCTGGGCTCAGAGCTGCCATCACTCCCTCCAGGCACCCCAGCTGGGCAACTCTTCCAAAGCAAAGCAGGACAGTGGGGTTTTTCTCTCCCTTCTAAAAATGGTGTGTCCAGGCCATCCTTGCCCACCCCTTCTCCCTTCCCTCCCAAAATCTCTCACAAACACTTGAACTGAAGCTGGGGAGTTTTCCAGCTCAGAGTGAATGACTCTTCCCAGCCATAAAAGGAAATTGCCCCAGACTAAACAAAATCAATCTAAAAATGGCCAATTGTCACTGTAATAGAGATGCAGAAACACGGGACAAACCAGAATAAAGTAAAAGGCCTCCCTCATTTTGAGGAAGCTCCCTCGAGTCTGTCCAATATGACCTTGCTGTATAAAGCTTGCACATAGTTGCCTAAAGCTTCAGCCCCATGAGAAATCCCCATTTCTGGATGGTGCTGCTGTGGCAGGCTGGGAATGCTCATCTCTCCCCAGGGTGCTGTGTAGTCAGGAATTTCAGGTTGTGCTTCAGCAATTAATGGGCTTTATGCTAAAGTGCTGACTTCGAGGACACAGGAGGGTCCTGGGTGCTGTCCTGAGCACAGAAGCTGCAGCGTAGAATGAGGGTTCTGGGGAGGAAGAGAGCAGCTGGCTCTTGGAAAGCCCTTTTATCCTTTTTGCATCCCTAAGTGGTCATAATTTTAATTAGCTGCTACACAGCCTGTGGGGGCTTGCAAAAGGCCAAGGAAAGGCTGAGAGAGATCTGCAAAGTGGTTCCCGTTCTAAAATTAGGAGACTCAATCCAGAGCATTAACTCATGACCTCAATGATTGTAAATTGATTTTGGTCTTGATTTATTATTAAATGACTGGGGTGACAATCAGAGTTCACGTGCTTAAAGTTTAGCTGCATTAAACCACGACATCGGGTTTTCTTCATCTTTTTTCTTGAAGGTTCTTACCCCACCTCAGAACTGTGGGGTCAGCCTGGGGAAATCTTTTATAAGACCTGGGGAGGGAAGATGAAGCAGCAAGAAATGATCCCAATTTACATCATCTTGTCAGTTCCGGTGTGTGCACATGGGAGTTTCTTCACGGGCTCTTGTCATTACCTTGATCATGAAATCACCCAGACCTTAGGTTTGCTAAAACTAACCCTGACAAGTTTCAATAAACAAAGCCAAAGGGAGTTGAAGATTGGATATCTGGGATCTTAAATTTATGACCCTTCAGGAATGTTGGAGTAACCAGAAGATACAGAGGAGATAAAGGCCTGGAAGGTTGGAAACTCCCAGTTTGAGAGAAAGATGATAAAAGGACTAAAGAATGTGGGCCAGATTAGCATGAGAAACAAGAGATCAGGACAGCTCCTGGAGTTCTCCAACCCTCAGGTTTTCCATACTCAGAGGATGGTCATCAAAAGCTGACAGCAAGGCCTGGGATGAAATTCCTCATTCCTCAATGCTCCACCCTCACCCATTGAGAAATATCAAGACATTTGAAGTATTTCACTGAAGTCAAGGGGAATTTTTAACAGGAATATCTTTATATATTTAATCCTTCATACATATATTTCTCTCTTTTTTTCCTTTGTGTGTGTGCATCTGTTAATTGATTTAAATCCTATATTAAATCCAAACATTGAAATCTCAGATCTATAATTAAATCACTATTGTGACTGTAGTAAACCCTATTGATTCACTCCATAAATGTTTAGTCAATGATTAAGTGCTGCCAAATCCTTTAGATATAAAGAGTAGAGGAAGTCCGAGAC
This sequence comes from Falcunculus frontatus, assembly GCA_013398115.1. NCBI lineage: Eukaryota > Metazoa > Chordata > Aves > Passeriformes > Falcunculus > Falcunculus frontatus. The sequence goes on from VZRV01003178.1 coordinate 61,560, forward strand.
TAAGGCTGGGCGTAGCTCACTTAAGTTTTATCAGAGGTTTAGAAAACAAGAGGGTCCTCTCTGATCAGTGGGAGGGTTGCCCTTAACCTTTTGTATCTCCAGTCTGTGTGTAAATCACTCTAAATCAATTTTAACTCGATTTTCCTTTGTGTGCTTCATCAGTGTAGTAAGTAATAGAGTGACCCTTGCCATTGAATTTTGTTAAGTCCCACTTTTACGAATTCATATTTAACCTACTTCTGCTGATACCTTTGATGGTGAAACTTCGAGCAACCTGAAACCACTCATGCATAACAAACCGGCAGAGTGGGCAGGATGGCAAGCGATATTCCTGATTCCTTTCAAAAGCATGGAAGGAATCCAAGTCCTGAACCCTCACAGAGTGGACTTGTGATGCCTGGCATGACTGGAAAGCTGTGGAAGAACACCTAAAGGTGGCCGGGGACCACATAAAGGAGGGAAACTGAATTATTTGTAAAATGTTAGGCAGCCACCTAACAGCTGCTTGTCAGCTCATGAAGAATGATACTAAAAGGGAACAGGACCTAAAGGAAGAAATAGAAGGCAGGAAAACAGTTGCGTTATCACTGTCTTTGAAAACTGGGCAGCTGCAGAAACAGTTACAGGAAGAAAAGGAGAAAAACCAACAAGTTGGAAGGAAAGCTTGAGGTGATGCATGTGCGGCCTCCTGATCCCCCAGACACTGCACAGATCAGAGGAATAACATCCCCTGAAGAATGGATGGAAACATACAGGGTGACCCTGACAAGAATAAAATGGGGGAAGACTGAATATGAAGCCAAACTCAGTATAAAAACAGAAGGAACTACTGGACCTCGGGGTGGAGTGGGAGATCATACCCAAAACCCCACCCCATTCGATCTGATAACAAGCAGGGTGACATCCTGGGCTGGTAGAACAGATAAACTGGAGAGAAGAGAGCCTCTGCCCATGCACATTAAATCCTTGAGTGAGCTCTCCACAGCTGGTACAAGGGCTGCCTGTATCCAGGCTGTGCATGATATTCCCTCTTGATATTCCCATTTCGGCAAATGTGGATCGTGACATGCTAAAGGCATTAATTAACAGCCCCTGCTGTACTCAAACCTTCACTCGGGGGCCTCTCTTTGCTTCTTTCTCATCCTTTGTGGGATACTTGGCAGAAAAAAACTCCAACCCATTGTTCAGCACAGCCTTTCCCTCATTCCTGAAATTCCCTAGGTTTGTTACCTTCTCCTGTAACAGCCCCCAATGATAAAATAACATCCCAGAGGGGTCCCAACAGTATTAGACAGTGTCGTGGAAATGGGGAAAAAAATGCAAGTTGTGTTCCCTGGGTTTTGCTTTTATCTGTCAATAGAGAGCAGCATTAATGCTGGAATGTTGATATACTTTGAATGTTGATATACTTTGAATTTAAATCTGAACTTCTATATTCCTGCTCTGCCATGACCATCCTCCAGCTTTCCCAGGGCAAGCATGTATTTTGGGGCAGGGATTTGAAACCCTGTCACCACGCAGGTGCCCTGATGTGTATTGCAGCTTTTCCAGCCTCAGAGGAGTCCCTGACTTCTCTCCTTGTGCCATCACCTTTGCCTGTTGAGGATGCATTTGTTTTCAGGCACTGCTAATTCCTATAAGGAGCATTTAGATCCTGTTCTCCTTGAGTCACCACCACCCAATTTACTGTAATTCTTTAATATTTCCTGAGATTTCCTTTTTGATCTTCTCCACATACTCCTCTCTGTGTCCCAGTACTCATCACTTTACTTCTAATTCAGTGATACTTACTTGCCTTCCCTCCTTTCCCTGCTTTGGATCCACAGTGAAAACAGAGAAGTAAAGGCTTTGTGAGCTGCTATATTTTTTCCCCCATTGTCACTTTGAGTTAAAAAATAGCCACAGGGCAAAGAAATGGCGATTTCTAATTTAGTGGTAATTTTCTAAGGAAAAAAAATTAGTAATTGGTGCTGTTAAATGTTAAATTTGTTATCTGTTTAATTACTGTTAGCTGGGTTTCTCGAGGACCTTGTTATCTAAACATCTGGTTTTAGAGATGTAGTTCTTAAGGTCTCAGATGCTTCCTGCAATTATCTAGCTATGACAGAGAACTTATTAACATATCCCAATAATCAGTGCAAGGCAAGTAAATGCCTTCTGTTCCGTAAGGCCTGAATAATTCATATGTTATCTGGGTAAAGGACCACAGGATGGGAGCACTCCCTGCCTGCCATGGGACAGACGTTGTTTTTGCTCCTTCCTTAATACAAAGCTGGGCTGCAACTCAGGCAGGCTCCCAGCCTCTCCCAGGGTACCCCAGAGTCTATCCTGCAATGTAAGATTAGCTACTTTCACCAAATCTCTAAGAATCTAGGCATTTTAATCACCTTTCCCTCAGATCTCAAACATGCATGATGGATGACCCTAATTTCTGGAGTCTGCACCAACTCATCTCACCCCTTTATACCTGGAGGAGATGGGGCAGTGCTGGCTATATTGGGGAATGAAAGGACAGTTTTAGTTCCTGCTTTTCCATCATTTCACCCGGCTCCCTCTCAAGAAAAAGGCCCTTTCTCAGCCACATCCTTCATATGCTGAGAGCCCCGTGGCTGCAGACAGTGTCAGGTCTGCAGCTCATTACCATTTCAAGGCTCTTATTTTGCATTGCTGTGGTCACCCCAAGGGGCTGGTGAGCGCCGTGAGCCCAAATCACCTCTGGGAGGCATCTGGAAGCCTGAGTGTTACTGACAGGCTTTGAAGCAAGAAGCCCGTGGTACCCTGAGCAGACACAGCCCAGCTGTCAGTGCTGCCTCACCTTCTGCTGCTGTGTTTGTGTGCTGCTCTCCCTGCTTCATCTTCACAGGCAGAGCTGCTAATTACCTCCTGCCACTTGTTATCTGGTAAATCCTGACACCTTTCTCACCTGTCTCTTGGAAGTGTAGTTTTGGGGGCTATAGTGAGAGACCATTTTGACATCCCAGGGACTATTTGACCCTAAATTAATTAAAACTACTTTCAACTCTACCCCCATTTTAGCAGATTTCCAATATACTTTAATGACCTACACCCTCTAACAATCATTTCACTTAAGATTTAATTTACTAGAGGAACTTCCTTCAGAATGCTAACGTGGAGAGAAGAGAACAGCTTTTAATCAGGGTGGTTCAGCAGCAGCAGTCAGCGTGGCAGGTAGCACAGGCCACTGCTCTGCCTCTTGATGAATGTGCTCATTAACAGAGGGGAGCTTAGACCTTTTATCTTCAGTGTTGTTATGGACTGGATGGCTTCCTGATTTGGAATGAAAACCCGGTTATCCAGGGTTTACAGGCCAAACTGGGTTTGGTCCACTTGATGGGCTTAGTTAAGGTAAATGCTGAGGATTCTAACTTGCTTTGTGAAGACCTTTTTTTAGCTGAGTATTTTTTGGAGGTTGGGATGTGTAAGTGCATGTACGTGGAGATGTGAAAAGAGGTTGAACAAGCCTTTGTGACCCAAAGAACAGGCCTCCTGGGAGGGGCAGGAATGCCAGCTAGGGGATATTTAGCATGGCTAGCAGGAAAACTTGACAATTTCTCCATCAAGGCAGGACTTTGTGCGGTTTTGTTAACAAATAAACTGGTATCAAAGCAATCTGATGCTGGCCTGCCTCTCTCATCACACCTAGAATAATATGAGCATCTCATTTGATCAAAAAGGACAGCAGATGGAAAAAAACTGGAGTATTAGATCTATCCAGGAGCACTCTGCTTTACTCCATGATGAAACTCCCAGGCTCTCCCATGATATCACTCAGAGAAATGATGCAGAGGCAATGATACACCCACATCCAGGAGGGGTCTTCAGCCAGCTGAGGTTGGTGACTACCACTAAGTGATTCAGGGTTCAGCTGGGGGAAAGGCTGCCTTTTAAAAAAAAATTATCTTTTCCAACCAAAGATTGCCTCCTCCCCCACAAGTCTGCAGGAGATTTTTTTTTTTCCAATGTGCTCTAAACTCTTACTGTGAGAGCACAGACTGGGCACTGTGTGCCTGTGGGGGAACAAAGGGAATCCAGTTGTCACTGAAAATTTTCTTGCCTTGTAAGAAGTTAACTGCACTTAAATACCCAATGAAGCTGCTATGAAATCTGAAGCATGTATCAGAAGAGCTCATTTTTTTACCCCAGGCACTTTGAAAGGAGGAGATTAAAGTAAAAGGTTTTGTTACATAAAATGAAGAGTGCTTTCATAACTGGTTTCAAGGTACATCAGCTACTTTGGAAGAGCCATATTGGGTTTCTATTTTTTTTTTTTTTGCCTAGTAAGAACTCTTGATGACCTAGCCCTGGCTCCTGAGAGTGGATGTCTCACCCTGCTCCTGCTGGCATCCCTGCCAAGCTCCTCGGGGGAGCAGCTCTCCCCCACCGCAGGGTGACCTGCAGCTCGTCCGCAAGTGCAGACCTGTGACTTCAGCTGATCCAAAACCATCCTTCTTTTTATATCCCCTGCTTCCACAGTCTCGATAGAGGCCTGCCAACCACCAGAGCTTTGTTTATCTGCCAGAAACCTCCTGTCACTGCCAAGCTGCCCACAATGAGCTTCGGAGGCTCAGCCTGCCAGTGGTGCCTCGGGCACAGTCGCAGAGGCAGCGCTGCAAAAACCTGGCAGCTTTTACAACAGGACAGCCTGGGCAGCTTCAAAACACCTTTTTCTGTGACCTCTGGTAGGTTTAGTAACAGGTCTTCTCATCAGTGTGCCCAAACATGGGTATTTTCTTGTTTTACATTTTTTTAAAAAAACCCAGCCCGTGTGTTTGTTCTCAGAGCAAACCATAAAGATGCAGAAACCCACGGATGGCTACTGACTGGGAAATGCAAAAGCTTCATCAAAATTGCTTCTGTCTCTGCCCCCATCCCCTCCCCAGCCCACCCTTCTCCCCTTCTATGCCCCAGTGGCTACTGAGGCTGCCAAAGCTGTGATGCTCAAGGCTGTGCCCAGACCTGCTCTGAATAAATCCTGAAGAATGGCATTTCCAAAAACTTCCTCAGGAGCCTCCACTGCACCTCACTGCATTTCACCTGGTTATGATTAGCCAACATTGATTATTCTCTGTCCTCTGGAGTAAAAGGGGAAATTCCCTTCCCTCACTGCCAGGCCATATTTTAAACACCTGTGGGGTTTTACACCTCTGTTCGGCCAGGTGAGACACCTAGGAGAGGTTTTGTCTCTCCTCATCAACCCCTGCCTACTCCTCTGACCTTTCTTTGCTTATTTCTGCATTTTCACACTACCTGCCTTCCTAAAAACGTGGTGCCTCTAGAGAAGGAGGTGTCATCACCAGGCCATTCACACAGGGATGCTCTCCCCTCCTCCTTTCCCACGGGATGCCCCTGCAGAGCATCTCCAGAGGATGTGAACGAGCAGAGTTTATGGCAGCTCAAGCCCCAGCCTCAGACACAACAGGCTTTATTCATCATTTTGCCACGTGGCATAAATCTCATGCAATAGTATTCACCTTGCCCCCCCCCCCCCCCCCCAATCTTCTGGGTCCCTAAAAGCATCTGACCGAAAACAGAGGTGTTTTTAGTTTGCTAAAGGCTGGCTGGATTTTTTTCCTACCTGGAAATGAAATACTGGTGCTATTATAATCTGGCGTGGAAATCTGCCATTGGATTCAGTGGAGCCAGAATGTTGAGCTGTATTTTAATATGGTTGAATTGTTTCAATGTAAAAAATGATTTTTCTTTTGGAGGAGAGCTAGCTAAGTGAAACAAAACAAATCATGTGCTTTAAAAAGTGAACTGGTCCTGTGTGCATATGTGGTGCATATTGGACAGCTGATCTTTCAAATGTACTGTAACTATAAGCTGATATAAAATCTTTTATACTATTCTTATAAGCTCACCTTCAGCTCTCCTGAGGGATAACCAGAACAAAAGGTAACTGTTCTCCTAAGATTAAAAATGTGTATCTCAGGAGAGGTTTTTGCAATACATTTAAAAAAAGGGAAAAGGAATGTCAAAACAAAGCATAAAATCAAATTACCCTTTCAAAAACATTTCCTAATTTCTGATTCAACAGCAGCATTTTCTTGTTTTCTGAAGGAGAGGATTTCTCTCCTGACTTGATCAGGAAACTCTGCATGAGTGTCTGTAGCCACAGCTGCACAAAACTGACTTGTTTCAATGGATGCTGGTCTAAACAATGAAAGATCAAAACTGACTCATCAGGTACAGGAATCTTTATATAATTAACTGGGAAAATTCTACAAAATATAGGAATGAGCTATTTTCTGATACTCCTTTCCATTACTGAAATATTTAGCAAGGTGAATGGAAGACATGTGCATTTCAAATGACTTCCAGAAAATTCCTACACTTTTGCTGGAAAAAACCCATGAGGGCTTCCTTGACTGCCGAAAGCAAACCTGGGGCCTGACTCCCTGGAGCAAACAGCAAGCTCCAGCAGCTGAGCTTCTTGCATGTAGCTATCAGCAAATAAGGCATGAGAAAATAACCTGTTTGCCAGCCTTTCTCTGAGATTCTTCTTTTTAATATTTTAGGTAGGAAGTCAAGGAATATGTGAGCAGAGCGAGTGAGTCACCCTCATTGACATTGGTGGTTCTCATCCATCCTTTGGGGTGCTCATTGATCTTGCTCTGAGGGAAAGGCTACACAAGTACTGCTCTCCAATTTTCTAGGGCTATTTCTCTGACACCTTTCCCCAGCACTGAAATCAATGGAGTAGCCACAGATAAATATGCCTGAAGAAATTTAAAAGGCAGGACTAAAGAGGAGGGCTGCATAATACATTTAAAGAAGCTATTTTTTGCCATTAAACCTCGAGGTCAAGAAAACAATTATTTGGCATCCTGTGTTTCCCTGCTGTGCTCCTTGGTGGGCAGCATGCGGGAGGAATAAGGTTGTTTTTTCATCAGCATAGAGCTCAGCAAGTGTTGAACCAAGCTTTGATTAAAATAGCTGTGAGTTATTTTCCACACAGATCCTTTCTCCAGTCTTGGGCCTGCACTGGCTTCCTATAAATGAATCAATTATTCCCTCTGTCCCGTGCCAGGAGGCCGTGGCTGTGCACAGAGAGTCAGGTCATGCACTCTTTTTACTCATCTGCGACTGCCAGGATTCATCCTGCTTCCTTGGGAAATGATATCTCATTATAAGAATGATGTATTTCCTATGACTGTGCTGGTTTTGGCTGGGGCAGAGTTAATTTTCTTCGCAGTAACTGGTGTGGGGCTGTGTTTGGGTTTGTGCTGAAGCACTGTTGATAGCACAGGGATGTTCTGGCTGTTGCTGAGCAGCTCTCACACAGAGCCGAGGCCTTTTCTGCCCCTCAGCCCAGCGAGGGGACTGGGGGTGCACGAGGAGAGGGGAGGGGACACAGCCAGGACCCCAGGGATGTCCCACACCGTATGGGGCCGTGCTCAGCACAGAGAGCTGGGGGGAGAAGGAGGAAGGGGGAGATGTTTGGAGTGATTAATTTGTCTTCCCAAGTCACTGTTACCTGTGATGGAGCCCTGCTGGCCTGGGGATGGCTGAACTCCGGCCTGCCCATGGCAAGTGGGGAATGAATTCCGTGTTTTGCTTTGTTTCCATGAGCAGCTTTTCCTGTTAAACTGTCTTTATCTCAGCCCAGGAGTTTTATCACTGTTACCCTTCCAGTTCTCTCCCCCATCCCAACACGGGGGGAGTGAGCAGGCCACTGTTTTGGGGCTACAACAGACTCCACAACTCCTCCTCATTGTGACTTTTGTCCCTGGTAAGGCACAATGAAGACACCCTCGACATTTAAATCCCAGCAGCCAGGAGTGCCTGGCACACACTGCAAGCCCATGGCCTGACAGTGCAGCTCACACTCTGTTTTAAATCGCTGAATACTGACTACAACACTTAAAAATAGGGAGAAAAACGTGAGAGTATCATCTTTTTTGTCCTTACAGTGCCTAGTGGTTTTTTGCCCTAATGGTACCCACCTTCAGGTCCTCTCTCTCCTATCCGAATTTTGAGGCATTTAGGCAGAGTTCCCACCATGACAAACTTAACAGGTGTGTTCCTAAAGAGCAACCTGCCAGTCTGCATTTCCCTGTTCTCCCTGGGGTAGTGGTCACTGGTAAATTCCAAATCATTGCTTTTTCTTTCTTTTCCTTCTACCCTCTGTTCTACCTCCTGGTGCAGCACGGAGGGCCTGGGACAGGGACCAGTCACAATTCAATCTCCATCCCCTGCTGTTCATACCTTGGCTTTGTGACAGGAAATTTGTAATGGACAAGAGGGAAAGGAAAGGAATTTATCCCGTTAGAGAGAATAAGGGAACAAGACAAAAAAGGAAAGCACAGACTGGAGTGTTGACTGTCCTGGCTGTAGGGCATCTGGGAATGTCCTTCCAGAGGAAACCTGTTTCTGAAAGGGGGAAGCTGTCCAGCCGCGTGGGAGGAACTACCTCCAGAAGCAGTGCTCTTTTCATTCGATAAACCTTTTATTTTTTAGGAATTTTGGGAGGGAGGATGAGGAGGTGTGTTCCGTGTGCTGATAGGATGGTTTTCAATATCTGCACTGTATGATTTCTAACAGGTGAGGACAACAGTATGGTCATGGCATGCCAGCCAGGCAGTCAGGGACTGACCAAGAAAGATTCCTGCTGCAGAGGCTGGACACGTCTGTTTGCATTCCTTGGAGGATCACAGTCAGTCCCTCAGTGACAGTCCTCCAGTCACAGCTTGAGAACATCGTAACATATTGCTAAAAATCACTTGTGCTCTAGTAAAAAGTATTTTCTTGGCTCTTTGTCCTTCTGGGATATTTTCCTCCCTTCATTTTGTCTTGTTTTTTTCCTAGATTGGCTGATTTGCCAATTCTCTCTAAAAAAAAAAAGAGAAAAAGAAGTTGAAAGCAAAAACTGTTAGTTTCAGAGCCAGTTAACTGGACAAAAAACTTGTTTGTCCCTACTCTTTAAGAAGGTTGAATACAATATTCAGGGAACTGAGTGAGAAGGGCATTAAGTGAGGTATGTGGAGGTGATGGGTAAATGGTTTATCACTTTTTTTTTCTTTTTAAATATTAAAATGCACCTGGAATACAAACATTCTGAAGGAATGTCTCAGGAAATGACCTTGGGAAATTTGAGATGGGCACAGGTACATTCAATAACTAATGAAAATTCATGTTCTTACTTATGCCCTTTCTCGGGAATTGAAATGTGAAGGCATCTGTAGGAATAGCAGCTGGAATACAGATAACACTGGTAACTTGTTTAACCAAATTAATGCAGGCATGGAATATGAAGGCATTGGATTTCAAATTTTATAGCTGAAATCACCACTTCTTTGCATATGTTTTGTATCTCCTGAGTCACTCCTATTTTTCAAACACACTATGAAATTAAAAATCCTCCAAACCTGTGCAAAGTCTGCTTCAGTGTGGGGAAGATGCAGGGAAGAAGCGGAATGAGGAAGGGAGAAGAAAAGGCCTGGGATAACATCCAGAACTATTTGGCTACAGGATTCTCCATCTGCATAAAGAAGAAAAATGTCTTTCCAAAGTGAATAGCACACAAAATGCTGAATGAAGTGAGCATAAGAGGCTCTCTCAAATTAACAATTATTTGGTGAAAGGAGTCAGATTTTTCCGGGCTGAAGTGAGCTGGAATGCTAAAAAAGCCTGTTGCCAAATATCACATCTGGAGAACTGCTGCTGCATATTTTGTGGTGAGCTTTACTAAGGTTCCTTGGCAAGCTGCCTCCTGGTGTGAAGACTGGGATGCTGCCCCAAAAACTGACTATAAAAAGATGAATTCCAACGCTCAACAGTCAGGTTTTGGGATGCTCTGTGCACTGAAAGCAGGAGAAAAATAGTAGTTGCCCTCATAGTCAAAATACAGCTGTATTTTATCCTCCAAGACATGCTGGATGTGGTGCTGCTGAGCAACTGTTTTTCACAGGTCTGCAGATTGGGGGTGTTCATGTGCACGTTTCCCACCCTAGAAAAGATTAACAGAATAAAATAGTGAGTATACCCTAAATCACAGAGTCTGCAGAAAAGCTCGTTGCCTTTGAGATATCAGTTCTAGAGATGCAGAAGTCAGAAGAAGAGAGTTATGTTTCTTCTTGGAAAAGGTTACTGCACTTAATCGGTATCTGCTGCTTTTCTCTGAGGAACAAGAGGCTCACGAAATGAGGCTGTCCACCAGGCTTTTATTCATAAAGCTCTGTACTGTTTTCAGTTGTGTCTCAAGATGCTTTCCAACTTCTGGCCCGGGGGTATGGATAAGGAAGAATTCCTGCCTTTCTCAGAGCTCTCTTTAGTTTTATTTTAACAGTGAAGCTTCAAGCACTGCCACAGCAGCTGCCCTGCTGCCCTGCACCGTCTCCAGGGCTGTGCAAGAAAGTGAAGAGGGAAATGGGGAGGAAAAGGAGATTTCTGGAGCAGCTGCCTTGGCGTGGGTCCCCATCAGCTGCGCTTGGCAGCCTTTGGATGGGCTCAGCCATGGACAGCAAGAACTGGAGAGCAGAGTCTGAGCCAAAACCAAGGGGACAGATCTCCTCCTTTGCATTGCAGGGTTTGGACAAAGCATCCTTTAGCTCAGGAAAGCGCGGGGATGAAATATGCCCCCCACTAATGGGGCCAGGCAGAGCAAAGGCTGCAGGATTCGTGAGGCTGAGTTTTGGCCAGCTGCCCCTCACAGCTCTGCTGAAACACGGAGGCCGTGGCAGAACTGCAGTAATTGGTGCACTCTTGAAAATGGAGAGCCTATAAATAGCCAAACAGAGCTTGAAGTGGAGGGCATGTCAGAGTTGGGGGGGTTTTTTCGGTGCTACTTGTGATGAATAGAACACTAATTAGTCTGGAGAAACAATATTATTTGGTCAGAGAGTTCAATAATTTCAGCATACTGCCTTACTTCTATCTACCTCCCTCTAAAATTCTCTTTTTCCCCCTTTTCCCTGATTTTCTGATTTGTTGGTATGGATCAGCTGCTTATTCGAGAAGGAATAAGTGTCTATTTTGATTGCCCCGGGTTTGTGTTCTGTGCCCCAAGTGGGTCATCCCCTTGCCTGATCCTCTGTTGGTGCTCTGACTCTGTGTCACTTGGGGTGATTTTAATGGTTTATGCTCCCCTCACAACCACAGCTATGATGCAAAGCTGTGAGACTTTAATATATATATATATATGTTTTGGTGTATGTGGGGGGTTTTTTTATTTAATCAGCTTCCTGATTTTTATTTCCTCAAAGGGTTGTAACATTTTTTCCAGGCTTTCATCATTCATTTCAGTAAAGTGAAGGTTTGGCCAGTCCCTGGCTTCTCTCTTTCCCTTTTTCGTGTTCATGGTGCCTCCCACCTGTCATTGATGGACTCTCAAAAGTACATGCTAATAGCCATGAGGTGCCTCAAACAGCTCCCTTGGTGGCCCCAGAACTGCTTTGTCTTCTCCTAGCCTGGCTTCTCTTTCCTCTGCCAGCACATTCATCCTGCTACCCACCAATCCCAGTTAATCTTTTTACTCCTGTATTAGAGTAATACAATGAAAGGACAAAGAAAAATCAATAAGAAGGTCCTCACAACCCATCAGTAAATCAGATGAGAGTCTTAGCAAGGCAGTGAGTAAAGCGTTTAACAGAATGTATGAGCTTCTTCTCCTGAATTAAAAACTAATGAGAAATAATAACTGGAAGACTCTAAATTATCTGTACTTATGTCTGGCCATAAAAATGAAGATGTGAAGGAGTCTCTTTACAAGGCACTTGGGAGGATGATGGCTTGGGGAGGGAAGTTAAACATCTTCCTACAATTAAACAACCCCCTCAGCACCTGAGCTGGGACAAGCCCCTCTCTGGGGTTGAAATTTCACCACAGGAGAGAGGGCAGCTCAAAAGCCTGGAGCAAGTCCTACTTGTTGTGGTCTCCAGGAGGTCCCTTAGCAGATTCCTTGTGTGCTGACAGAAAGTTCAGCCTGTCCCTCCACACCCAAAGCCATGGCTGGACTGTGGGTATCATGAATCCATGAGAGCTCTGAGCTGGAACCCTCCCAGGGAGTGTTTTTTCCTCACAGAGGTATTTCTGTTATAGGATGGATGGGATGAGGAAAGGTCAGCTCAGGTCCTTTATTTCTCCCCCTTCCTCCCTCTTTCTCCCCCATCTTTTTTTACTGTATAAAAGGCAGTAATTTCACAAGCTGTGGAGGTCACACAAGTGTCTGGACCTGAAGGAGGAATTGTTTCATTGTTGGAGGGTGAAAAAAAGTGTTAAGGTGCAGGTTCAGCTCCTCTGTCTCCATAGAAAACTGACTTATTGCCCACTTCTGAGTTTTTTAATGAAATTTTATGAGTCATGATACTTGCTGGTAGACATTACCTAATCTCAGTATTTTATAAACACACATCCCTTCATGTGTTTTTTCCCCCCATACCTCTCCTCACAATAAGGAATCATTCCCAGGAAACACAAATGCATTCCGTGTTCTGCGAAGTCTCTTTTGCCAAAAGTGAACTGGACAAGGAGCAGATAACGGGCCTTCAGGGACGACTGTCAGATGTGTTTGGTGGCCTTCTCTCATCCTGTGTGTGACCATGGAGCTCCACCTGCCTGGAGGGACGCTGTGCTCTCAGCTGGGTGCGATGTGACCACAGCAGCACCGGCTCTGAGCTGCTGGTGCTGCTCCTCCTGAGCAGAACAACCACATCAATCGTGTGGTCAAACCACCCTGAGCTCTTGGTGAGTTTCTCAGGGCTTTCTGCATCCCAGGCTGAGTTTGGTCAAGGCCAGCTAAGAAGCTGCATAATTTAAAGAGAGTTATGTGCTGCAGTACGCTGACCCGTAAAAAAGCCTGAATTCTTCACAGTTTGCAGACTTGGCTGGGGGAGGAGAAGGGGGAGGCTGACATCATAATTTTGTGTTTATTCAGCCCCCATTGTGGTGGGCTTTGGGTCATGGGGAGGGTCACTGCTGTGGTGGTGACACAGAAGGTGAATAATGGTAACGTGCTCGTGACGGCGTGAGCAGGCTGACACACAGGCGAGAGGCGACAGATGGTGCACAAAACAAGTTGCTGCTGCTGGAGAGAGAGTAATCTGTTAAAATCTGTAGGGTTTGTCGTCTAAGGGTAAATAATATGTTTTTACCTTGGGGCAATGAGATCTGGCAGGATAGCAAGTGCTGTGTGATCATGTCTCTGGTGTTAAGTGAGGTTCCTTGGACATTTAATCCTTTTTATTTCTCAGTGACCCAACTCCAGGGAGATTTTCTGGCTGAGGAAGCACTCTGACTCCTGTTTAGGATAAAGACCTGTCAAACCATCAGCTCTCCAGCTCTGCTCATGTCCCTGTCATGCAGCTGCCAGTTTTCCGAGGCTCTGTTGCTGGGAGCACAGACCTCGGGGGTACAGATCTACTTTGTGAGCTGGTTTTCATTAGCAGCCCTTTTTCAGGATACAGCATGAGCTGTATCCTTGCTTTGCTTGGTTTACTTCTCGACATGACTGATTTTGCCCAGTTCTGTGCTACTAATTAATAGGTAACAGCACAAAAGTGTAACAGCTCACACTGCAGGAGCCAGGCACTGGCAGAATGCTCCCCAGCCTTTCAGATATTGGTGAGCAAACATCGTGTAGCTCTCTCCATTTACTTGAAGATCTTTCCTGTCCATATACAGTGCTCAATAACATCCCTATTTGAAAAAAGAAAACCAGAAGCAACTAAAAAAGATGGATCTGAAGCTGATTAATTTAATGAGGGCCACGGCAAGGAGCAGTCATGAATAAAAAACCCCCATATCTTGATTATCAAAGCCAAGAACTGATAAGTGCTGGCTTTTCTATAAAGCTGAAAGTACAAAATTTAAATGGCTAGAGGCTCAAAATTAAAATGGATGGACTTTTAAATTAAGATATTGATGCAATGGACATACCAGAAACTTAGAAAACAAGCTGAGCCATGGGTTAGCACAGTCATAGTCTGAAACTGATAAAGAATTTGCAGATTACGTTGTGCTGCTCTGTGTTTAAAGAAGGCTTGGCATCAAACCAGGTAAATAAGTCATCTGTGGCACACAGGTAACGAAGAATCCCTGTGGTTTGAAATACTGTGCCTAAGAGGGAGGACAGAGGGATGCTCTCAGCCACCTGACCGGGCTGGTGACCTTGACTGAGAAATGGCAAGGGCAATGAGAAAGGGGGAAATGGTAGCAAACAAAGGAGATTTGAAGTCTCAGTGATGTCCTGCAGCGTGGGTGAAGGTTATGAGACAGGATGAGGCAGAGATTATATTTGCAGATGTCATAAAAAAGTGCTTTTTGCAGCACTCAAACAGGGAACACAGATGAGAAAAACCAGTGCCTGGTTCTGACTGAGCCTTGAGCAGAGAACTGCTGTGGAAAAGTATCACCCACACATTTTAGCAGGGTGACCACAGCACACTCAAATGCAGCACGTCCACAGGAAACAAAAAGCCCCACAAAGATCCCAGTGCAGAGCTTCAGAAATGACAGATATTTGCAAATGAGAAAACATTTTATAGATCAACAGCACATTTAGAAAAGGTAAAATGCATGCAGGTGTCATAGGCACTTAATGACATTGGAAGTTCAGAGTAGGGATGTATTTTTGTTCAAAAAATACTTTCAAAGTTGGAACAGGTGAAGAGCAAAGTAAGAGAAACCACAAGAAAAGAGTTATTTTACAAAATAGAGGGGAAGGTACAAATGACAAAAATAGAAGAGAGTACACTTTCTGCGAAAGGAAATGTAAAACCATAAAAAAGCAATGGGTAATGAAAAGGTTCTTGCTAGCAGCACACTGAACGCATATAAGCAATAATAAGAAGATTTTCAAACATGTCAGAAACAGAAGGTCACAGTCAGAAACTCAGTATAGCTGATAAATTATCAAAGTGTAAAAGAAAGGCAAAGCAATAGCAGGAATGCCAAATGGATTGTTTGTCCTGGTGTTTGTTCCCGTTTAGGAGGTCAGTGGAGTTGCCATACTGAAAACTTTAATTGGGCAAGTCTGATGAAAGGTCTCAAACTGAAGTGACATTAAAAGCCTTTTTAAAACAAACCACTAAAACAGATAACAACAGATCAACAGGACCAGATGGCACTCATGCAGGAGCTTCAGAGCAGCTATGATATGAAATTGCCAAACTATTAACTGTGGTGAATAACCTACTGCTGAAATTGGCTTTGCTTAAATTAGCCTCAAGGTCAGAGGAAGTGGGACACGTGATGCCCACCCCTGAAAAGGTCCCCAGAAGAACCCAGAGAACTTCACAGACATAACCTGGATTTTCATTTTAGGGAGGTTTGTGAGAAGCATTATGAAAATGAAAATTAGTGGGCATATGGAGAAATACAAAATAATGGAGAAGAGTCAGCACAGCTTGGAAACCACGGCTCATAAATCTGTTGTTAAGGGGTTTTTTTGAGAATCATCATGCACGTAGATGAAGTTGATCCAGTAAACTCCATGTACTTGGATTCCTCAAAGCTTCTGGTGAAGTCTCTTCCTCAAATAAACTAAGTTTTCATTAGGATGAAGGTTGTCTTGTGAACTAGCAACCAGTTTAAAGACAAGAAGCTAAGGGCAGGAAGACCTGTCAGTCTGCTCAATAGGACAAGGTCACCACCCAGGGTCACTCAGGGATGTGTGGTGGCCACATGGCAGCTCCATGGATTCATAAGTGACCTGAAAAATTATTGGAGGTGACAAAACTTGCCCAAAACTTCCAGTGACTTGGAGTAATCAAAATGAAAACTAATTGTGAAGAGTTACAGAAAGATCTCATGGTGCTGAATAGCTTGAGAATAAAATAATGGATGACACTGTTATCAAGTGCAGAGGAGTAGACTTAATTTTAGTGCACATAACTCTACGTGCACAGTGGTGGGCCCTGAAGAATTGCCACTGAAGGAAACGATCTCGGTGTTCAAGAAAGTTTCAGCTAAACCCACAGCAGCTGTCAGAAAGGTAAATGGATAATTAAAAACCAGCAGGAAAGAAATGAGGGAATGAAGTGGGATGTTTTGCCATTCTGTAGACCCACGATGCACTATCATTGTGAAAGGTTTGTGTTGGGCTGCTCATGGCACTACAGGAAAGATGTGAGGAGAACCAGAACAATCAGAGAAAAAAGGGGCAAAGCTGGTGAGAGCTTTGAAGCAATTTCTGTATGAGTAGAAATGAAAGAGACAGGCAGAGCTCAGTCTGACAGAGGCAGCTGGAGAGAGAAGGTATGACAGGGCATGTGAAATCAAACACACCACGGAGGAAGCGATAAGGAGTCATTACTCGCTCTGCCTGCACTTGGCAGCTGCTGAATCATTCAGTGCTGCTGCCCCTTCACAGAGGCGTGGGTGAGTTTGTCAGCCCTTTGCCCTGAACAAGGGGGAGCAGCCACTCATGTCCCTGCACTCAGAGCATCCCACCCAGACAAATTTACACCGTCATTCCCAGCAGGACCGCAAAGGTCATTTTTTTTCTCTTTTTTTTTCCTCTTCTTGTAATTCAGTGGTGCTTTAACTGTGGCTGTTGAGCAGTGAAGAGCACTGTGACCACCACAAAGTCATGGTTCACAGGGTCACCACTGATTTTCCTGCATATTTTCAGTGTGATTTCTGCCCAGTGAGGAGAGAACACAGTTTCTAAGGAAAAAATTTCATCTGCTCGAAGTATTTCCATTCCAATATTTGCTGGAGATTGTCTCCAGCAAATAGGAGATCTTTTTGTTTGTTCTGTTACGGTTTAGTGGTTTATGACTCTTATTAAGCAAGAACAGTAGTCTGAAATCCTGTTTAAGCAGAGTGTCTGATGGCATTTGTGGTCATCAGATGCTATCTTGTGTAGTCGTGAAATCAATGTTTCTTTTTTGACAGTTTGGGGGGGGGTTTTCACGCTCCGTTTTTTTTCCCATTCAGCAACGTTTAATTTGTGCTGCTTCAACCTCCTGAAATCAGATAAAGATTTCTATAGCTGGGAGGGATGAAGCATTGTTGTGTGGACAAAACAGAGATTTGAGCAACCTGGTGTGGTGGAAAGTGTCCCTGCCCATGGCAGGGGGGTTGGAACAAGATGATTTTTAAGGTCCCTTCTAGCCTAAATCATCCCCTCTCTGTCCTTATTTTTCTTTGCTCTGAAAAGTGCCTTACTCATTCAGGACTCTGTTCAGATCAGCACGAATCTGGGGGTGTTGAGACTCTGTTCAGCTCAAGAAAAGGCAGACTTGTGCCATTCAGTGCTGCAAGCACTTAGAAGTCACGTCCAGGTCCAAACTCAGGTTTTCAGGCATTGAGTGATGCTCACGCTTTCTGACTGAGACTAATCTTGGCCACACAGAGTGCTGTGTGCATGATGTGAGGAGTAAAGAGCAGTCAGAAACAGATGGGTTCCAAAAGATACACTGCAGGTTATCGTTTTAACCAAGTTTGCTTTGAATTCTCAAATTTCGGTTCTGGCTCTTAAGAGCTCTGTGAGTTCAGATGTATCCAGGCTAAAAACTGTGGGAAGCCCAGAATCAAAAATAAGTCTGACAAAGAGATTTTCCTCCAATAATTCTCCAATAACTCTGTGTAGCCACACTGATTTTTGGTTTTTGTATGGTTTTTTCCTCAGAGAAGTTATAGAACTCATGTATTAATATGATAAGAAATTTGCAAAGCTGGATGAATGAGAACTAGAGGACCTTAAGTCTAATATGTAAAACACAGAGAATTCTCAATAAAAAGTATTCGTTGAGAGAAGGGAGAAACAATTCCGTTTCAGATGAGGTTTAGAGCCTTTATTCAGAGCTTTATCTAGCCCAGATTTTTCTTCACAGCAAATACCAACACAATTATAGCAGCACAGAAAAATCTCTTTAGAATGCCCATTGACAATGAGAATCTTTGCAGCTTTGCAAACCTCACACACAGTAAACCCCTGGTTTTCACTACAGTTCATTATAAGATGACTGCAGACCAAAGTGACCCTCAGAAGACACACTCCTAGGCCTGGTAAAGGTCTGACCTGAACCTGAAGAAAAAAATCTCCACATATGAGGCAAGAATTAGGGTTTCTCGCAAAAAAAGAACAACTAGGAAGGTGCTATGTAGGTGCCATGTACTGACTTGTAAAGTGAGCACAGGCAGAAAATAATTCCTGTGCAACAGGGCAGAAAGGACAGCAGTGGGAAGTGATGCTGTGCATGAAGCCAAATCACCCTAGGGATGCAGGGACGTGTTAGAATAACTTCTAGGGCTTCACTGGAGAAGTTCCAAGGAATAAATATCCCCAGGTTTAGACCTGGATGGAGCTAATTGTCTCTCTAGCATTGTATGGATTAATACTGCTGAGAACTGCTGCTAACCTGACAGATTAAGGTACATGTTGGTAATTGCAGTAGGATCCAGATACTCTGGGAAGTGCAAATCAACCTGTTATTTCCCACACAGCTACTGAACGAATTAAATGTGTGCATACATTGAAATTTTGATTTGGTGAAAAAATAAGACTATTATTATATAGTAGTTTTAGAAATTAACTTTGGATCAAATGATTTCTTCAAACGAAATGAAAGGAACAACAGGCTTATCAACAATGCTTTTGATTTTAAAGGGCAAATCTTTGTGAAGTTGGCTGTTGTGGCGTGCTTAAAAGCTTAATTGCAGGGTGGGCTTTGAAAGTTTCTGCATCTTTTATTTCATGACAATGGGGAGTCTGGATCTGGGTAAATGGGGAAGGGTGTTCAGGAAAAGGCTAAGGTCAGCAGGAGAGAATAACAGCCAAATGGCCAGGAATCAAACTGAGATGGATGTTGCAAAGGATATTAATAAAAATAGTAAAAAACCAAAGCAAACAACAAACCAACCAAACAAAACCCAGAAAAAACCCCAATATTAAATACTTTTGGCATCAGGAAAGTGAAGAAGTGGGTCTGTCACATGGTGAGGGCAGGATGGAAATAAATACAGCCACTTTGTCACCAAAATGATGTAAATATTTTGCTTTTGTTCTCAGAAGAAGCAGCGAGGTGTACAAACAAGAATAAAGCAGGGTGACTAGTGGGAATGGGAGCAGAAGACTGTCAATTTTCTCATGAAAGCCAATTAGAAGTCGCTCAGCATGCTTATTTCCAGGAAATGTTGGGAAGAGTGGTGTCTGAGGTAGGTGAAGAAATGACACACAAACTCTGAACATCCCACGTCAAGGCAAAGGCAAAGCAAAAAGAAATTATCTGACCTTACAGTGCCCAGGACCTGAGGCGGTTCAATCCAGCAATGGGCTGCTTTGAAGGGGGAACTGGGATGCTTTTAGAAGTGATTTTAGAAGGCTGGAAGAATTTCTTCCAAGAGCCATAGGTTTTGAGAGCATAGTGCTTCAGCAATCATCTATGCAAGAGTCTAAAAACTTTCATTTTCACATTTAACTTCACATTTGACCTTTTTTTTCACCAGTTTGAGACAGCTCTGGAGAATAAATATCTGTCAGAACAGGGGCCACACCACGGAGGTCACCACTGATCTGTAAAAGCATTTACAGCGTGAGGTTTTATGGTTTGCATTCACATGTTGGCAAATGTGATAACTCAGCTTTTTCCTCTTCCAGAAGGGAGGAAAGCAGTCCTACAGTTTTGCTTACCTGACTGTATCAGGCTGATCCTGCTGGGTCTCAAGGTTCCTGCCTGGTGTCTCTCTCACTGGGTGTTATCCAGCTCAGCAGGATCTTGAAATGCTTCTGCTTTTCCATAATATGCAGCAATACCATATATGATTTACCTCTGTTGTTTGGGGTTTCTTTAAAATCTAAATGATAAGGCTATTCCCCCTGCCCCATGCCAAAGGTGTTCGTTTTCTAGGTTTTAATTAATTCCCAATGCATTTTAAAGAAGACAAAATTATCTGTAATGGAGAAAACACTCTGAGGTTATGTAATGAGTCTCTCTTAACTTTCCTTTACCTGAAAAAAAACCCTCTTATCTTCTCTACAGAGAAGATAATTTTACAAAGAATAGCGACTTTTCTGAGGTGCCAGTTTGACTGATCACAGATGAAACCCAGCTGGTATAAAGGGAAGTTTTCTGTGATTGTGATGAGAGCTGGAGCAGCCAAGTACTCATTTTCTTCAGAGAATTGTGTGTGGCTTGCACAGGTTCTTTCTGAGCAATATTCCAGTAGTCTTAATGTTCAAACTGTGCAATGGCCAAATTGTATAAATCAGTGGTTTCAGACCAGGTCACTGGTGACTGTTAAAAGGTGTTGAGTTTGAATGGGTTTGGTTTATTTAAAGTAAAACAAAACATGCACACAACAGTGCCTTTTAGCAAGTGGAAAAAATCAGTGGGGAAAAGGGAAATAGGTACATTTTAGTTTTGCTGGAAATGAAAGGGCCTGCCCAGGTGCTTGTTTGGTTTTTTGTTGTTTGACTGGGTTTTTTCTCTTCCCAGACGGTGAAAAAGCCTTTTAATTAAAAAATGTTGAGCAACACCTGTGTGAATCACCAGCGAGAGAAAACTGATTTGGGTTGCAAATTAATGTGGGATATTCTGTTGCTCTGTGTAGCACAGGGAGAGGAGGGAGGCAGAGCATGTTTGTGTTCTGGATCTTTAAAGTCACTGATCCTCTGCCACACAGATTTCCCTGCAGATCAACTCTGATTTCTACAATAGCCAAGCTACCAACAACTCAGCTGCAGAAAACATTCTGTCCAGACTTCTCCCATTTAGCATCCAAATGTTGCTTGGCAGTTTAAAATAAAAAAACAGAAAGAAACAAACAAAAAAACAACCCCTCAGACACCGAAGATGTGTCTCTCG
This sequence comes from Falcunculus frontatus, assembly GCA_013398115.1. NCBI lineage: Eukaryota > Metazoa > Chordata > Aves > Passeriformes > Falcunculus > Falcunculus frontatus. The sequence continues at coordinate 82,331 of VZRV01003178.1, forward strand.
TTGTATCAGCAAGCCCACATCGTGTCTCTGATATTTTGAACAAGCAACTTCCTCTTGTGTGGGTTTGCTAACACATGGTGTAAAACAGTTGCGAGAAATAATGTATCCGTGCTATTATTCCAGAAATGTGAGTGCTGAAAGGATGATTCTGTCTTTTGTGGCTCAGAGAAGTTCTCACCTACTAAAAATTATTGGAGAAGCACAAAGATTTTTTTTCTTTTCCTTCCATGCAACATGAATAATATGTGAGGGAAAAAGATCTCAGTTTAGCCAGAAGCATAAGAGCTACCACAGATGACTGCCTGGTCCAGAGAGATAATAGGGATTACGAGGACTCAGTAACTTTATTGTGTAGCTGAACGATTCCATAATTTACACAGGTTCAGATAAAAGGAGGTGGAAGAGCCTTCAGTTTGCAGAGGCATTTTTGGCCAAGTTGAGCCCAGTCTGTAGCCCGTTTTTAACAATACATACCAATATTTTCTACCGAAGTGACGTATTATCACACATACATATAAATATTTGAGATGAAATGTGAAATTTTTTTCAGGAAGGCCTATCATCATTGTGATAGAAATACTCCTCTTCTTCTGAGCAGAGACAGGAATTTTCAAGGCCAGGACTTGTTTCTGCAAAGCCTCTGGCAAGTAGAGCCATAAACCATTTCTTGCTGACAACTGTGAACCGTAAGTTTGCACTTACACAACCTTTCCCTTAACCAGGCTGCTCACATTTCTGCAAGCTTATGCTGGTTGCAGACCAAATAGCAGCTGAATTATTTGTCTCTTCTTACCAAAGGGGTGGCAGATGGGTTGGATTCTACACAATCACAAAGCAAATCTGGGAAAAAGGTGGGATCAAATCAGGAGGCTTTTTCCCTCCTCCTAGTATTTTTATTTTGGTGAAGCTGCAGCACAGATATAAAGCTTAACATCCCCCAGCAGGCACACAAATAAGGATTTGCACAGGTGATTTTCTGCCTGGACTTTGGCTCAGCTCCTCACTGTTTTACTCCACTGGGCAGCAAGAGGAACCCTTAGCTTAGGTTTACAGGTAGGGCAGGAAACTGCAAGGTCCCAAACTAGTCATGGAAGTCTTCAAGAAGACAGGGAGGGATGGGGAGATGGCACAGTTTTATCAAAAAGTGGAGAAAGATGGTTAATTCTGGATCATCCAAAGGCAGGAGGGAAGAGGGGAAGAGCCATGAAGAACCCAGGGAGCTGTGGGTCACTCTGGTGAGCAGCAGGGCATGGCACAGTGGATTTTGACAGTTCTGAGCTCTGCTAAATACCTTTGCCCTGCTCCAGCTATGTCTTGACTCTGCTTTAACTCCTTCTTAATAAAAGCCCTTTCCTGCCTTGCATTAAAATAGGGGAAGATGCCCACCAAGATGGTAGTTGTGTCTCTAGTGGCTCTGAATTTCAACTTCCTGAAGAACAGAGAAGAGACACTGAATGTATGATTGCTCTGTACCTATTAAGTGGAGGAAAATGACTGATAACCAAATAAAATGGGGCTCATGTCTTATATGAACGGGTTATCGGAAATGACATTAAGCATTAGTAAGAATCAGGTCAAAACAGATTAGGCACTGAACATCAGAAGGGACTCTGCAGAAGTCCTTGTTCTGAAGCCAATAAAAGAAGGTTTCAGAGGGATTTGCAGGTCACAGCCTGATGCTTCAGTCATCTTGATGGAATTCTGGCCTCTTGCTGCTCCGTTTTTTGCTGCTGTCACCAGGTGAAGGCAGGAATGGGAAGTGCTTAGGAGAAAAGGATCACTCACCTCATTGCTGTGTCACTTCCCAAACGTGGTGGTCTATAGCTGGGATGAGGGAGGAGAAGCAGGAACAAGGGACACAGCTCACCCATTCCAGCAAAGCAGCAAGAGGAGGAGGAAGAGAAGACCTGGAAGATGAGAGAGATGGATTTGGAAAGCCACCAACTGTTAAACCCTTTCCACCTGTTCAGCTACTTCAGATAAAGATAAGTGCTAATAAAAAAAAAATCAGCTGCTAAGTGCAATCCTTTCAGGAGCACATAAAACTATGAGTGAGGGGGCAAGCTGTGAATAGATCGTGTCTCAGAGCTATGAGCCTTTTTATTTGTTTGTCTCTACGCTTTCGGGTGCAGCAAACCAGAGCTGCAGAACTCAAAGTGGTGTCTGAGGGAGATGTAAGGGATTTTTGCACTGCAGATTTTGCCCTCTACACTCACAGCCTGTTACAGTCATGCACAGGGAGGCAGAGGTGTGAGCTCAAGCAGTTTGGCCAAGGACCACTCGTGTGTCACGTGCAGAATAAGAGACACAGGCAGCTCCTCTTCACTGGTGATGGCCAGTTGGGTTTGGACGGGACTTTAACACCTTTTAGAAGCCAGTAGTTATGGTGTGACCCATTTGCCTCAGACTTTTGCTCATTTCATCCTTCATGACTGTTAACAAACCCTGCTTTGCTTTCTCTGTGCTTCTATGTTTTGGGATTCTTAGAGGTACCTGTAATCCTGCTGCCCTCCTCCTGTGGGGTCTGCTGTCAAGGAACCATCCCAGCTGTACTTTTATCCAAGCATAGACCTTCTGGTCTTGGCATAAATACCTTCATTATTGTATCATAGCCATCTCTTGGACCTTGGGTAATGGCAGAGGCTGCTCTTTTAACCCTTGTTTTGCTGGGTTTTTTTCTGGTGATTTCAAAAACACATTTCCATTCATGCTTTGTTCCAACCAGACTTATTTCTGTTATGAATCTCCGGGAATAACTTCTCCTTGGTGGCAGACATGCTGCAGACATTTGGTTTCCCTACCACTTCCCAGCAGATGTTTTAAGATGTCCCTGGGCTTCTTGTATTTTGTGGGGGTTTTTTTTTGGTTTTGTGTTTTGTTTGGTTGGTTGGTTTTGTTTGTTTTGTTGGTTCATTGGTTGATTTTTTCCCCCTGGTCAAGGGTAATCACCTCAGTTTGAAGCAGTGATTGCAGCAGCCCTGCAAGCCAAGCCCTCTCAGCCTTCCTGCAGACTCTGTGAGTTTGCTCATGCTCTGAGCTGTAGTGCTGAGCCTGAGGTCAAGCTCAGTCTCTCAGTTAGGATTATTCGCTCGGACACAGCACAAAGCTGACAAAGGCTCTGCAGTTTGCCTGCCTTTGTGCACAAAACCCTTGGTGGAAAAAGCCTTTGAGAAGAGGCAGGAATAAGGAATGGTGAAGGGTTTGCAACAGGACTGCTGCAGTGAGAGATTTTTGTATCTTTTCAGGGCCTGAGATGTGCAGTTGTGTGTTTGCCTGTGTCTGAGAGGGCTTTGCTGTGGTTGTACGTGGAGGAGGCAGATGGGCTCTGCCACTGCTTCTGCTCAGGGCTGCTTTGCCCCCTGCCTCTCACAGCTCAGGGGCTACAGCTGTGAAGGAATTCTTGCACCTTCATTTTCCCTTTTTTGTTGGAGGAAGTGACCTGTGCCAATATTAGGCTGGTGTTTACCTCTCTGAGTGCTGAATTCAGAGCATGTCAGACAAATGACCTCCTAGCAGTGGTGCTGGTTTAAGCATTACTGCCATGAACTCAAATGCCCCCATGCCTATCCCCATTTTGCCTTTTTTTTTTGCCTTTTTTTTTTTTCCCCTGCAGTCAGATCAGCTTCCAGTTTCTGCCTCTCACGAGGCTGTGAGGACACTTGAGTCAGCCCTGCCTGAGGGGCTGTTACAAAGGGACAGACATCACATTGAGGGCAGCTCGTGCAACCATGGCCTCAGAGGTCTGGAGGTTTTGGTACGGACACTGCAGCTTTAAAACAAAGAGGAGAGCAAGGGAGGCAAAAGAAAGCCAGAGATATTTGCTACATGATGTCCCACAGGCTTGGGCCTTGGTGTTACCCAGTTAGACCACCATAACTGCAAAAACCCGACTGCTTTCTCCACAAAGACCATGTGATCACACTTGTCTGCCAATTTCCCCCTCGAAACCAACCAGTTTCACCCAAATTTGAGAGGCGGGTTGAAGGCACAGAGATAGTGAAGTTCCTACGTGTGTCCTCCTCTGGGACAGACTGCAGCCTGTGCTGGCAGTCACTGGGTCTGTTTGACCTGTGGGAGGGTCAGTCTGTGGTCAGATGTCCAAACAATCAGCACATCTGAGGCTTGGGACTGGCCACAGCAGAAACTCCCCCTGACTTAGTACATGGGAAGAGGTTGGAGGTGGGATGTGCACGTCCGTGGGATGCAATAGTGATGAGATGTGAGGGGTGCTGGAGAAATCAGAGAAAGGGGGTGAATTGCAGGAGACAAAGGGAAGGAGAAGGGGATATTGTGTGAAGAGCAGAGAGAAGAGATGTAGGATGCAAGACCGTAGAAAACTGAGTTTCCTCAGCTCTGCTTCTCTCAGAGCAGTGTTTATTTTCCTTAACGTCAGCTCAGGGAACTGCAGCCACACAGCCTGTGCCTCATCAAGGATGATGACTCAGAGGCACATTAAAATGGAGGTGTTTGGTCTCTAGCATTGCCGAGGTTTGTCTACATGTGTGGAGGCACCATCCTAGCTCTTGCAGAGTAGTGCTTGTCTTGCTCGCAGTGGGATGGCAGATTCGGAGCTAGAAACAGGTTCCTGGATTTTCATCATTCTTAGGACACTTTGCTACATTAGGAAGAAGAGATTGACTTGTCAGGGCTTGGGCAGGACAGTGTGGGTACAGAACTACCACTGACACACCTTCCTAAGAAGGGAGCGACGAGATTCTGGGTGTGCTGGAGAGCACAAATTATATTAAGGAGAGCAGCCTTAGAGCAGCCTTCTAAGGACCTTACAAGAAAGCTGGAGAGGGATCTTTCACAAGGACATGGAGGGATAGAACAAGTGGGAATGAGGGAAGTTTAGGTTAGGTATTAGGAAGAAATTCTTTGCTGTGAGGGTGGTGAGGCCCTGGCACAGGTTGCCCAGAGAGGTTGTGGACAGGTCATTTTTGCAAAGATTGTGAATGTCACTGTGGGTTGTTACCCAGCCTCCAATCCAACATTTCCTGTTGATAGCTGTTTTCTTCAACGAGTTATTTATTCACTACTAGCAGTACAAAATTAACACTGCAGGTTTGATGATGAGTGACCTGCTGAGAGTTACAGTCAAGTGTTTTCACAGTATAAAGTTTCTTGCAGCCAACAGGATGCACAGAGAGAAATATTACAAATGTACAGAACATGATACATTGCCTGCACAGATTAACTGGTCTCCAGGTATCGAAGATATTTACATTTCTTATCACCACTGTTGTGTTTTTATGACATCCTGCTCAATCTTTATAGCCTTACAGCAATTACTGTCACTGCTTTAGAGCTGAGGCTAATGAAATTCCTGTGGTGGTTTCCACCGCACATAACTCACCACAAAATTAAGCTGGACATTTATGGAGTTATACAATTGGTGCTGTAAATAAGCAGAATTTGGAATGTGCACGTGTATTTTGCCAAACTGGATGAACTAACTCATTAGAAAAAGAAAAAAGCAGTTAACCAGTCAGAGAAATTACTTGAATGCAAAATTATTTCGATGCAAAACAGGCAAAGTGTAGAAATACAATCTTCCTAATTACAGCTGCAGTCCTTGCAGTTCAGCATGGTTTTCTAGTTTGTTACTCAAATTTGGGAATATCTGCCACCAGAAAGCCATCATCACAGATGTGCAAAAGACCAACGTATATCATCCTGACATCCATCAGTTTTGCAGTTTGATAACTTTGGTGCCCTCTGATTTCAACAGTGCTTCAGTGTTTCCTGGCACGAGGACGGCCTGTGCTGCCTTCTTGGGGTATTTTATTTATAGCCTTAGTGCAAGACCTTCTTTTTGAATTAACAAAGTTCTGTATGGTTTTTACTCTCAATATATTACAAAACCTCCTTTTTAACACAGCAGTGTGATAGAAGGGGGGAGGCTCGTTTCCTGGACATCAGAGATAAGGCACCAGATGTACCTGTGAGAAGAGTCCACTGTTTTTAGAAGCAGGTCCATGTGCAGCCTAAACAAAACTGGGACTTGTGACCTTCAAGCATAAAACCAAAAGTCAAGCCAAGGTTTGTTTAGATTTGGGTTGAGTAGTATCTCTGGAAAGGAGGAGACACCAACAATATCCCACCACTGGATTGCTTTCCCTTCACTCAGCCCCACAAAGACAGTGGAGAGTTATTATCGACTTCTGTAAGGCTATGGTTGCACCTGGAAAATTTATCCAAATAATAAGCTCTCTACAGTAAATAGAAATACTAAATAAAAATAAATGTTATCTGCTCTTTTTAGCCAGTATATTTCAAAGCTACTTTGCAAGGGAGGGAAATAGTCTACAGCTACAGCAAAACAGAAGAAAAAAAATCCCACACCATTGAAATTTTTCAGATACATTTTTCCTTTCCTCTTGTGACTGCATTTGAAAAGCAAAGCAGAGAAATTCTCTGAAGAGCCTTGAATAAAAGCCAGTTTTAAAGCAGAATCCTCCATATGGATCTACTGAGTTGTAGGCAGTGCAACCCATATTACCCTCAGAAGAAATGTCAGAGTAACCCCTTCGTAGCTATTTAGCCCTCCCAATTAAACCCTCTTCAAGTCTATGCATGAGCAACCTTATGCCAGGCGTGTTAAACTCTAGTGTGTGACTCTGCAATCCAACAACAGGCTTACATGAATATTATGAAATTATTATTTACATTGCAGTAATTCCCAGGTACTCCAGTTGAGAGCAGGGCCCCCATAGTGCTGCTCAATTGTAGATTGAAGTTCAATTTAGGCCCTTGAGAGCAGCTTTCTGAAGCTAAAAAGAGAGTCCCTGCTGCTGTACAGAAGGAAGTTTAATTGCCTTCTGCTTGGGTGTGCTGCATTGTCCCCGCTGAGGGAACAGCCCAGAGGAGCTGGGACAGAACAGGGATAAATGCCAAGGGCTTGGGCTGCTTCTGTGCACACGCCATGTGCATTTCTCCACCCTTTTTAATATGCCACAGCAATCTTGTCCCACATCACCCACCCATTCCTCTGTGTCCTCTTTGAACCTCCCTTCTGGGGGTCTGGACTGGTTGACCTTTAAAGGTCCCTTCCAACCCAAACTGTTCTGTGATTCTGCAGCTGCCCCACGTGTGGTCATGGGTTACCCTCTCTTTATCCATCAGCTCCCAAATGCAAGCTCTCCTACCAAGGCCTCCTCCAAAAAGAACTCTGTGCCTTGCCCACAGTGGGAACCCTCTCCAGCTGATCCCTTTCCCACCAGAGCTCCTTCCAGCTGGGATTTTCTGGCAGCTGGGGCAGGGGTTCCCATATCCCTGGAAGAGAACGGCTCATACCCAAAAGACAGTATGTTCTAGGGGCTCAGCATCCAAGAGACAGGGTTGGTGCCTGGGGCAAGATTTGGGGCAGTGAGCCGGGAGCAACTTGCCCTCATCAGCATGGATAGCTGCAAATCACCTATTAATTGTGCTGAACGAAAAGCAAATACCATGAAGGTATTGCCCAACAGGCCGTCACCCTGGGAATCACAGCATTTTTAATTGAGACAGAAAAAGGGCAGTTTGGCTTCACTTTTCCTGCCCCCCCCCTCAAATTCCAGAGAGCTCAGACATGATTGCTTACACAAGCAGTAACCCCACTGTTTAAATGACAAGTTAAAGCTCCAGGGTTCAGCAGTCAGGGCTGCTTAGAAGTACCACAGTGCTTGATTTTGATTCATGTGAGCTTTGCAAATGGAGCTGGTAGAAATGCCTTATTCCCTCTTCTCTCCTTGGCTGTTGATGTGTAATGCTGTAAGCTGACTGGTTTGATGCAATCCTGGGAGATGAGAAAAAAAGATATGTTAGAAAATATCCCAAAATACATCAGAGTGTACTAGGGTAAAAAATGAGCTTCAGTTTGATACAACGGATGGAAATGTTCCTTCTCAAAATCTGACTGCGATCACATTTTTATCTGAATTTGTGAAAAGTGCATCATTTTTATCCTCCTAGATGACACAACAGCAGTTTCACTACTGTCCCAGCAACCCAGCAAAATCCTAGCTATGCTTTTGGCACTGCTGCTGCTTGCTGTGGCTCACACAAGAGCTGTTCCACCAGTGTTCTTCTCAATCAAAGTTAAAAATAATTCTCTCTAAAGAGTAAAAGATGTTGTCACATAGGAGGAAATTTAATCAAGCAATGGGGATTTATTTTGTTTTGTTTCTTCTTTTTTCTTCTTTTTTTTTTTTTACTTTAGGAGATTTGCTTGGAGAAACATTTTCTTCTTTTGTACACAGTTTTCCTGGGGGTAAATTACTGCATTTAATTTGATTTTAAACCTGCTACATTATCAATAATGCCTCAAGTCTGGAAGCAAATCTCATGGAGAGTGACTTCAATCTGAGATTTCAGATCAGTATCCTTAAAATTCAGATGTGAAATCCTTTTCCCAAAAAAACCCCAAACAAAAGCAGTTTGCTTTTGACCTAAACACTGTTAAGAAGAAGGCTTCTTCTAACATCTTAGAAGTGGCCAAACTCTGCTGCTGTCCTGAAAAGCTGCAAAAATAAGGTGTGGAAATAACCCAAAGAGTGCTCTCCATGTCTTGGTAGTCTATTTTTATATGTGGACATATAATTCATATCCCAGTGATGGTCACTCATGTTTGCCCAAACCCTTGGGCTCCTGACTCTGTAGCAAAGTTCTTCTGCCTGTCTTGGATGGAGAGGGAGAATAGGGGCAGAAATGTTCTTTTATTGGATCTCTGCCCTGATTTTTTTAAATTTTAGGCAGATCCCAGAGAGGTCCACACGGTGACTTTGCAGTGCTATTGGTCCATCTCCCTGTGGGACTGCATCGTCCACAGGAGGCCAGAGATGTGTTCACTTATACCAGCACTGGATTAAGCTACTCTCTGCTGAAACACTTCTTCTTCTAAACCACCAGATGTGGAGCTTTTCGAATTCTCTTCCCCCTTTGTCCAATTTCATCAAAATTCTCTTAGTGCTCACATTATGGTCTGTTTAGCCCAGACTGTCAATTCGTGACTGGTGGAAATCTGGAAGCAATTCTTGCTTAGTGTAAAGTGCCAGGCTTAAATCCAAGATTTGATGGATGTGACAGTTAATTTCAACTGCAGATATTTCCCTTTGTGTTTTGAATAATTTCAGTTTCTTTCTGTTTAGATATACTTGAGAAAAATCTCTCCAGAACACTGTCATTTTACTGGTCCTGCTCTGCATAGCTCTGGGTCTTTTTCTCACACAAATTTGTGATTTCAAAGTGAGGATTCCATGAGGATGCCATGCTAATGGGCTACCAATATTTTGACAAGCAGTTCCCACCAAAATTTACTCCTTTAACTTGTGATACACTCCGCTAAGCACCTTGAAAAGATGAGTTTGCACAAAAGAGGGATTTGCAGATTATAAATCACATGGAGTTTTGATTATGTAGGGTGAACATCTCTACAACACTTTCCCAAAAATCTTGTTAAAACCATGTATTTCAGGGGGAAAAACCCCAACAAAACAACAAACAAACATAACTTTTTTTTTTTTAGTTTTAAGTTTATCAGAAGTAGGAAATCCACCATAGCCATTGCTACAGCTTTCTAATGGATTCAAGAAATGGGAAATTCAGCATTAGTACAGCTTGGTAACAGTTACTTATCCTCACATTTCAGACTTTGCATGTCATTTTTAGTTTGAGTTTATAGCTTCATCTAGACAATTGGACTTTTTTGTTTAGTAGGTGGAAGAGCCCTCACTAATCAGACAGATTTCTGGTCCCATGTAGATAGATATTTACAGCCTATCATGTAATTATCACTCTCTCCTTATTAAGCTAAACAGGCTGAGCTACTTATGAAGTCCCAAATCTCATTTATTACCCAGTCATCAAGTGCTGATTCATAGAAAACACGACATTCTTCCCGTCATGTCCTTGGTGCCTTGGTTGAATTTCTCTTCAGACATGAATTTTTGCTAAACCAATGCTTATTTGGTGGTTCTTCTTTGCCGTTAGCTGTTACCACATTGGCCTCCTGAACAATTCAGTCAGGTTTACTTCCTCTGGGGACAGGTTCTCCTTCAGCTGCAATGAAGCCACTCTGACTGCACAGGTTTCTGTCTACCTGCAAGTTGGAGCATCAGAACTGAATCCCTCACCTGCTAGGTGTGCATGGCTTCCAGAGCTTGTGTCTGCCTGCACTCCTGTTCCCAATTCAAAAATTATTTTCGTTCAGAAACTTCCAAATTCCTCAAAAGACCAGCAATTTTGCAGATGTCACGTGAGGCTGATGTTGGTGTGCACCAGTGCAGCTGAGTGGCCTTGGAAGAGTGTGTGATCTGACTCACACCACGAGGCTCAGACCAGGAGAGGGAGAGCAGGACTTCTGTGGTCCCTGTGCTTGTCACAGAGTGAACTTTGCAGCACCAGTCACCTCTCTTGGGTGGTCAGATTGCTGCTCTGAAAGGAGACGTCACCATCTCAAGGTTTCCTTATCACAATCATCAGTAGTTTTATCCCATACCACCTTCCCCTCCTCTTGACCAAGTGTCTCATCAGTTACTATTTGCTTCCTAATAAAGACTTCTGGCTGTGCAGAATTCCCCAGACCTCCTTCCCTCAGCCTATAGGCCTCTGGTCACCCCCACGAGACAAAACACTACCTTGTCCCCTTGGCTGCCAAAGGCCACTTCCCTGCCCTCCTCTCTTTGTGATTCATTCCTCTGCACCTTGAATTTGGGAGGACATTGGTGCTTAGAAAGCATCCTTTGCCCTTGCATTCAATGTGGACTTGATTTTAAGTAGTGGGTGAATTTAGGGAAATGGCAACAAAACTGCCATATACCGTGTGGATTTACTGTAAATATTTTTGCGTATTTTCTGACAAATTATAGGATATAACACTACCATGCAAAGTGCTTAGTGTAGGCAAAATGGAGAAGAAAGAAAGGGAGAAGGGAGAAAATCTGCTGTGGAGAGAGTTGTATTGGAGAGCTCCTTGGAGCTGCCTCCTGCACAGCCTGTGCTGTGTCATGGCAAGGCAGAGATTAGAGCTGCCACTGCTTGACACAGCTGCACAACCACAGCCAAATCAGAGTCCTGATTGCATCAGTTTAACTTAATTCCATTTCTTGATTTAGGGGAAGAGGAAGCAACATGAACACGACATCCCCTTCCTCTCCCTGACAAGGCAATTACACTGAACTAAGATTTCTTAAGACCTGTCTTAATTGTTTCTGGTTTTCTGGCTGTAGTGCTGGGTTTTGGTTGGTCGGTTTTGTTTTTTTTTCTGGAAAGAAGCTGCCCTTAAACCCTTGACTTAATAAATTCAGACTACTTTGAACAGCAGATTTTGCAAGCAGCAGCTGTAAAATTTAATGCTGCAAAGGCAATAGTTGTGTGTCTATCTATTATGATCATAAATGCTTATGATCTCGTGACAGTGAGTGTAAAAAACCTTTAATTCAAGATTACAGGAATTTTCCCTTATCTTGGTGACATTTAAAAGCATAACTTAAGGAAAACTCCTCTCTTCTGTGTCATCTGATGGTGATGGCCCTAAACTCCCTACACAGGTACAGCATTTGATAGCCCAGCATTGCTGGTGAAGTTTTGAAAACCTATTAAAAACCCAGCCCAAGTCACCCAAGCTGCACCTCCTGATCACAGTCAAGGCCAAGGAGCAAGTTAGAGTAAAAACCAGCTAAAGGAAGGTAAAGGAAGGTTAAAAAACCCTTTGTTCAGACATCAGTGGTTAGAATGTCTGTTATCCCCCCTTCCCAATAAACAAGGGCTGTCTGTATGGACTGGAGATGGGGCCGGGGCTGTGGGGCACTGCTTGGTGAGAGAAGCCAGCTGGCAGCAGCTAGAAATGAAGGGTAGGGTGGGTTCAGTACCCTGACCATCCTTGAGTGAATTTAGGATTGCCTTTCCATTTAACTCGTGAGGCTGCCCCACTGGGGAGACGTGGGAGGATTTACTTAGAAGCCACTCAAAAGGCACAGGAGGCATTTTTTCAGGCACAGATGCCTCACTGTGCTTTACAATCAAATAATTAACACCCGCTAAAACCCAGAAAGACTGTTTATCTTCCTCTAACCAAGTTCAGAGGTAGGTAAATAAACACTGAGATGTTGGTGTGCATCAGTTGCTGATTTAATGACTGCTACCACAGCAGAACCCAGGAGTCCTGAGCAATTAAAACCAAAGAAAAATTACAGAAAGCAGAGTAAACTTATTTTTAAAGTCTCCAAGGAATAACAGAAAACATCCCCTTTGTTAAATATGTCTTAAATTTGAAGCAAGGCAAATAATCCATACTTATAACAGCCTACCTTGGGATCTTTTTGCCTTCTTGTTTCTCCCTCTTGGCATAATTTGAGCTGATCTCATGCCTTCTAATGAGCTGTCTCCCAGTTGGAAATGGCAACTTTTATAGTTTCTCCCAAAAACCCATGTTCAGACTGTCTTATGAAACACTCTAATCATCAGTACTTGTTCTGCAAGCTGTGTGGTGGATGGAATATATTGTAAGGAGGCAATATCTTGTTGATTGGAAAAAAAGAAAATCAAGACATGAATTTCTGCTCTCTTCCTTTCTCATACTTTCAGTTAGTCCTGTGACTGGAAAGCTGGTCTGTACACTCAAGCAACAAAAGCAGGCTGATCTGTGACATTAGGATATTTTGTTTGCTTGTTTCGGGTTCCAAGCCAGAAGGATTTGCTTCTCCTTTGTGTTTTGTTGCCATTTAAATACATTTTTTTTCCCTCTTGAACAGTAACTGGGCAACTGTGAGCCAGGCAAAATGTACCTGCATATTTTCAGGGCTCTGTGTGTGCCTGTATCCCATATTTACATTTACATTTACATTAGAGTTTTAAAAGCTCTGCTACGAGGAATATTCCCATTTCAAATTCTGTATGAGGAAAAAAAGCCTTTCTTAGAGGCAAAAGCTTTCATGGATTGGAAATTGTAGTACCCAAGAATTCTGATTTTGAATCCATGGTCACTTCAATCATGATTTAAGGCATAGTTGGATATTCACTGATTTATATAATCAATCTTAAGCTTTTTTTTTTTGGCCCTTCATCCTTTTGCTATTTTCATTTGGAGAAGTTGGTTATTATTGCATTAAAGCCATTAAAACACGCTGCTTTGCAATCACATATAATTTTACACTGTCAGATTTTTTCTTGCAAACAAGATCTGTGTATATACTTACTAAATTAATTACCTGCTCTAACATACATCTATCCAAATGCCTAATTTTTGCATTCCTAATGTACTGAATGATATAATGACAGTAAAAAAAAGAAATTTAATTTGATATGAATTCGTGCCAAGCACTTTTGATAAAGAATGAAACCGAAAAATATGTGGGAAGTCAATATTTCACATCTGTTATTTATTTGCCTAGAACCTTCTCTGGTACCTGTCTGCATTTAAATTATGCAGATCATTCACAAATGATTATTCATTCCCTTCCTCTAACTTAAAAGCTTCTGAAAGTATTTTTCAGATATTCTGATTGCTCAAGAAACTGGACTTCTTCATGTTTTTAGAATTTGCCAAGACTTTATTCAATCCCTGGGTAAGTAAATCTTTCAACTACACTTATTTTAGTACTGAACAGCTGCTGATTTTGATATTTTGCAGGTATTCACTTTTTTTACCTGTTTCATGTTTTGACGATATGGAATTCCACTGAGATGCCAACACAATTGCAGCAAAGCCATAGCACACTGCTTCTTTCACTCTTTAAGGGTCATGCAGCCAGTGAGACGAGTTTGAAAATTTCAGCTCTTGGTATCACCAAAGGCAGCAAATTCTAAAGATGCTTTGTTGGAGACATCTATATTTTTAGGCTTGTTTTAGATATAACCACCTTCTTTTTGTAGCAGTCTATCAATTAGTAATTAATGTATTTATGGCAACCTCCTCCCCTCAGTGACAAACGTATTTGGTTCAAAAATGCTTGAACTTCTCACAGTTACAGTTGGAAGATAAAGTTGCAATACAATTACCAATATTCATTGCTTAAATGTACCACAAACAAATGGAATATTACCCTTTCTTGATGAATGCCCATAATGCATACTGCAAGGCAATACTATGATACAAGATGCATAACTCAAGCAGAACTGTCATTTTTCTTCTCCTCCAAACCTTAACTGAAAATAAATAGTGCACGCACTACGCAGCTGTCTCCAGTTTCTCAGTTCCAAGCACCCACTCCAGGTGACTGCTGTGTGGCAATAAGTGTCTGGAGTTAACCCCTGTCTCCTGGCTCTACCTGCACCCACATTTGGCGCAGGCAAGAGTCTCACAGAGGCTCCAGCCCCTGCGACATGGGAACGCTACAGTTCCTGGTGGGAAGTCCCCTGATATCCAAGCCTGCAAAAAGCCTGTAAGTAGCAGGGCTCCCGAGGCTCTGCTGACTGCAGAAACATGTACAAGCTGTGTCTCATCCCAAAAGCCACTCATCGGGGAATATGTGTTATTGTTGTTGTTGTTATTGTTGTTGTCAGGGAGTCTTGCCCAAGACTGTGTTTCAGAAAAAAACAGGAAGAAAGCAGCAGTTTTCCAATACTCCAGTGCAGCACAGCATTGCTGAATCCAAGGCTTCTGTGCCTCTAGTGAGGGTTGATTTGATCTCTCATCCTGGAGAACGTGTGAAGCAGCACATCTGTGTGTATCTCCTGTGCTGATTTCAGAAGCCCAATTTCCTCTCAGTGATTTTTGGTGAGGCTGACTGAGGTTCCATGTCTGGGACAATGAACTTTGTCATGCAGCTTCTCACTAGAATCTTCTCCATTCTCAAGTGATCATTTGATGAATCCTGGCTTGTAAATAGGGCTATATAAAAAAGGTCTCTGTTCTTAGACCGTGTGTCTTGAGCGTGTGTTACGGAAGAGGAATTTCCTTCGCTTCTTGCAGTGCCTTTATTGGCATCTCCTGACAAATACCAAATGCCATGTCAAATCTACCACTTCCCTTCTGGAGTGCTAATACACTTCTGGAAGGTCTGCACATATCCACTCATCCCTTTGATTTGATTCAGTTTGTACTGCACAGCAATTTCCTGGGATGGTTTCAGCTGGCCTCCTGTTCTCTTCTGCCTGTCCTTTCCCTCACAGTGATTCACAGGGTGTTACTAGAGAAGTCAGCTCTTTGCCATGATGCTCCTCTGCTCAAAATCTGTTGCCTCTGTGTCGCTTTGGATTTGCTTGGTTTGAGCTCTGAAATGTCAGCTACGTTTTAACCAGCAGATTATCCACAGCAAACATTTCACAAACAAGCTACCTGAAAGTAACTTTTTTTCTGTCTTGACAAGAGTGTTTTGTTGTTCCTCAAATTCATTCTCTCATTTACAATGGGAAGTGTTTCTTCCATGAATCCTCTAAATACTGACATATATATGATTTCACAGAGGTGTAAATCTCACTGTGAAGTCAGTCATAGTTCTTGCAGTTGGATTAATGGATATTCCATTTCCGACCAGAAAATGTTTGCATTAAGGGGCACTTTCCAACCTAGACTCCAGACTAACAGTCCCACTCTTAGTTTGCTATAATGACCAGCACTTCATGAATCCCTAGTTCTTTCAAATATGGTTGCTTTGAGGCTTTTGGTTGGTTTTTTGTCATCTGAGAGGAGACAGTCTGCTTCATGTGATGATGTACTTGGATGTTCCTCAGAGACTCCCTATCAGTAATTGCTGCTTTTGTCTTCTGACACGAATACATCCAAACATTTCTTCCCAACTGTAGATATGCTGAAGCACTGCTGATGACACCAGATCTGCCATACCCTACTGTCAGTCCCAGCTCTGGCAAGTCCAGGCTGTGACACGACTGTGGAACTGGCATTTCTCCAAACTTGTGTTTTGTGAATGTAGATTTTGAAGCAGCAATACATCAGCCATGGGATTTCTGAGGCTGTGTGAATTACAAATGCCTTTCATGCTCTTGCAGGGAGGGATGTCCACTGGCTCCCTTCTCTTCTCTGCTTGGCCTCAGAAATGTGACAATGACAATGAAATCTGCGATAAAATATGTC
This sequence comes from Falcunculus frontatus, assembly GCA_013398115.1. Classification (NCBI taxonomy): domain Eukaryota; kingdom Metazoa; phylum Chordata; class Aves; order Passeriformes; genus Falcunculus; species Falcunculus frontatus. The sequence continues at coordinate 98,343 of VZRV01003178.1, forward strand.
TGTACTCTAAACTGCACAAAAATTCACCACTATTATGCAAACCAGAGCACCAGTAACAGATGTACAGACCAAACAGGTAGCGTGACGTTCAATTTCCATTTCATTGTCTGGGGAACATTACTCATGTGTAGAGATTAACACATACAGAAAACCATACAAATAAACCTGACTAACAGAAATGTTGCCACCACCTGCTTACCAGTTCCCACCTGAGCTTGGGGGCTTATCTAGTACCTGTACCTACAACATTAACTGATGGCACAAAGAGGGGCTGGTTTTCCTCTTGGGTGTATTGGCACAATGCCAGTCTGATTCTACAAGCATCACCAAACCACACCTGAGAAAACAAGGAGTCAGGTCCATAAATCAGAGATTGTAAACAATGATGACAGATAATATTGGACAATCATCTCTGGCCTCATTCATTCATTAATAAATCAACGGAGATTTATGGTGCAGACTGCAGCACCACTAAATCTTTGCCCTTTTAAAACCATGTTTATTGAGTTTCAGGCTGGCAAAGCAATCGATTACTCCAGAAAAGCATTTTGAAGTAAAACAAAACCGTGGTGGGAAATCCCCTTCCATGTAACAGCAGCTTACTGAACTGCAAATGCTTCCAAAGACAGGAAAAAGCAACTTCCTCACAGAGGTAAGAAATCAAGTTTTCATCTCTATTAAGGATCTGGCACGCTGCAGTCTTTTATCTTTTTGTGGTTTACGTGTTTATACAAAACAGGGCAGCCTGCCAGCAGCTCTGGCCAAAACCAGAAGAGATAGCTCAGCTCTGAGAGGAGAGGTTTTTACTGGAGCAGTGCATGAAATAGGCACGTTGGTTTGTCAACCCTCAGTTGTAAATCTGGAGGCACTGCCTGCAGTGCTGACCACCACTCTAAACACAGCAAAACCGAGCAGTGTGCGAGTGCCTCTAGAGAGCAAGGTACTGTGACTGGCAGAGAACCTCTCCTGATGCATTCCCAAAGCTGAGGGACCTCATTTGCATTCACATTTTGGCCCAGGTCCACCATTCCGGCAATGAGAAGGGAAATCAATTGACTAAGCTTCCAGAATTACTTTAGAGACTCAAACAGTGTCAAATCAATTTCCTGTGTCTGTGGCAAACACCAGGAAATTCAGAATTAAGAATCCCCAGTGAACTCAGCTGTTTCCTTGACCATGTGTGTTCAGTAGGGTTTTCATTACCCCACTCCTCTTTTCTGTATAGATGTTTTCTATAGGTGAACTCTGTGATCTGGGGACTGTGCACAGCTCATAATCTGTCAGAAGGTGATTGATGGAACAGGACACGAAAATTCAAGATCAAACCTACATGCATGCAAGCAAGAAAATCAGTTCATTAAAGGAAACCAAGTAAAGAGACACTCAAAGCTGAACCCAAGGCTTTCCATTGGTAAATGGAAACCTGTATGGGTGCATTTCAAGATCCCTTAATTGTATCTGAGGTGGTTATGTAGCACTTGGACCAGATAAATGAGCACTGGGCTAAGTGATCTCCAGGGTCCCTTCCAGATCCATGCTTCTGCAGCCAAACAACACAGCATGTGCTGGATTCATTTCCCACTCAGCATCTAAAGTACAGATGTTTACACTCACTGGGCTGCCTGTGTTATCAGTGGGAAACAGGCCTGGCTGGGACAGCGAGCCTTGCTCAGGCTCCTGAGGCTGAAAATAAACTGCAAAGAGAGGGGGTGAACAAATACTGCTATGAGGGGTTAAACCAAATTAGTGTTTTCCCAGCATTTCCTCAGATTCAATTATGTGTAGGACTGTGATTCTGCTTTCTTTGTACAGAAGAACTCCCACTAACATTAATGGGTACTTTTTTTCCTTAAAAAGATGTACAAAACACAGCCCCTAGACTACGGGCAAAAATACACAATTTCAGTATAAATCAAGAGTGTTTGGTTCAGCTCCAAGTGCTGTGTGAGAAGAAGAGAACTAAAATTCACCTCAGGGCATCCAAAGACAACAAATGAAATTTTGAGAGAAAGTGCAGGGATTGTAGTTACAGAAAATTGTGTATTGTGTGTTTGTATTGTGCAAGGTTTTATTCTTCGCTGAGCAGCTTGACCTATTTCCCAGCATCATGTGATTTTTGGAAGACTTTTGTGTGTATTGGAAGACTCTTCTGTGAAGAAGTAGAATTAATTTTCTAGTGGAAAAGAGACAATACTGATTTTCCTTACTTCTGCCCAATGAAACAGTTTAGCATTACATTACTTATTATTTATTTTTTAAACTCCATCACCCTTTTAAAAGATACAGACAAGTAAAGCGTATGCACACACTTATCTGTTGCTGGCAATATGTAGTTTTGTTAAGATTTCATTCAAAGAAATGTACAAGGCATCAGGAAAATCCAAATTAAACTACACTAGGATTTAATATGATTTAAAGTCCATTTCCAACCACAACAGCAGCTAAGCACTTTGGCATCTAAAGTGCACAAAAGGAATTTAAGCTGCCTTCCACATCTCCCTACTCACAGAGGTGCCTAAGTTTTCTGCTTAAATTCTGCTTAGTTGCCTGAAGTTTTTTAAACTATGCACATGGAGATGAAAATCTAGGGATGTCACCTCTGGCTAAAATCATCTGGCTTTCCTAAAACAGGAATTCCTGTGTCCCAGTCTCATAAGCAACTCTGTCCATCAGACTTTCTGAGTTCATTCCTAATTGAGCCAACACTAAATCTGAGAGGGGAGAGAGAGAAAAATAACAAGCATATATATAACAGAGACATCTGGAAGGGAACTGTTTATACAAACTCAACAGCTTTTGAAAAGCTGGGCTCTTGAAGTATACACAGGCACTCCAAATCAGCAGTCCCTTCTGAAATGCCCTCTATATATGTATTTTTAGCTTCCAGCATCTTTATTACTAATCATTTCTTCTACCATACTGGAAGTCTTTGTAATTATGGTGATAGGACTTTTTTTAATGCTTGTGTAACTCAAAAATGGCCACATGAAAGCCAACTACACTTTCCCAAAGGAAAGAAAAAGTTTGATGCATTAAGAAATTTCAGCTCTAACAGCATTTAGTTTTCAGGTAACTGGTAGAAAGCTGTGCTCGTAGTACAGGTTTCTGTTCATTTGTCATTATCAACAGCACAACACTGCCAAGAACACAGCAAAGCAGGGAATATTGCAGTAATGAGTGTAAGGCAATGCTGAACATTTGGTAAGCTAAGCGGATATTCAGTTAGGTTGGATTTAAAGTATTAACCACTTCGGGAGATGAATTCTGGCTTTCTCCATCTTTTGTATCACATGCACGTTAATGCATTGGGTCAGTATGTGGTTTTTTTGATACGACCTCAAATTAATTAGAGCTTAAATTTAGGACAGGGTGTGTCAACACTAGAAAATGACAGTGTTGTTGCTGTTGTGCTTTCACATATGTGACCAAAGCTGTGTATCTGCGTTTGCTGGAGCACTCCTGAATTTTTAAGGACAGATGAGCTCCAGTTCAGTGTCAGCTTCAGCTCTCCTTGACCTTTCAGCAGCTCGTGCAGGACCTGCTGTACCAACATGCAAGTGGTTGCCTGCATTCTGCTCACTCCAGAAGGGAACTGGGGCTTCTCTGCACTTGGCTGGAAACAATGAGGAGCTGCCTTTGCACCAGGGTGTTGAACATGTCTTGGACACAGCTCAGTACTGAAATCTAACATGGAAACCTTCTCCAGTGGTTTCTAACCAACGGTTTGAGAAGCCAGAATGAGATCTGGGGAAGGAGGGGCTATGGCAGATGAGATGGGTACAAAGGGGTACATTTCAAAAACTCGGAGTCTCTTCAGGTGGAGAGAAAATCTGCTTCTGATTATATTCACGCTTCCAGAAAAATTGACAAGTGAAGATCAGTGCAGGAGACTTTCTTTCCAGGATACCCTACAGACCTGTTGGGGTTCTCTGAAATAGCTGCTTCACTCATGCTCTTAAGTAGATTTCAACTGCTTTCATGTGTTAAGTGGATTTTGCTCAATTGAAAAGGTTAGTAGTGCTTTATTTGAAAACTTGCTTCATGCACACAGCAAACTCTTCTGTGGAAGAGTTTATTTTAAGCCTGGGGATGATAATGGATGAATATCAGTTGCTCTCAGTTTCACCCCAGAGGTAATGGCCAGAACTTCAGAGAGCTCTCTTAAGTGCTGAGAAACAGAAGATGTCATTTGCCAGAAGATGTCAGAACACAGCTGAGCAGGAATATGGAAACTCATTTCTTGGCAAACTTTCTAAGTGCTACCTTTGGGGATTTTTTAAAATGCTGTTTTCTGTATTCGCCATTTTTATTTCTAAACTTTAAGTGTACTTCCTTTTCTTTCTCTTTTTCATCTGTCTCATGCTACCCTGCGAATGCACCGTTCTTTCAGATTTTAGTTTGGATTGTTTGATTGTTACGTGCACAAGGCTCTCGCTGGACACAATAAGCACTGCAAAGTAGGACTGCCAGTATATAATAATATAGGGAATTTACACTTGGCTGTAGTTAAAATTTGGGCAGACCAGAAACAGGTCAGGCAAGCTTAACTGTCCTCCTGTTGGTGATAGAATCTGAGTATTTTTCTGACTGAAGGATTACATCATGCTCCGTTTCTGCGATAAAACTGCCATGAGCTACTTCTATGAGATCATTTCTCTTCCGGAAAAGGGCTCGTGAGGTACACTAAAGTTCACACAGAAAAAAAAAAATAAGAGGCGCTACTCTATGAACATCCTTGTACAAACCCAGAAGTTGCAGAAAAAACTGAGCTGCAAATACCTGTGTACTACCTGTGTGGAAAACAAACAGGAGGCTCAGCACAGGAACCTTCAGAGGAAGGCTAAAGTGCCTTTGTCCTGTCTCCATTCCATGGGAGGACTGAAATACACCTGTGATGTTCTCCAGGAAGCCAGGGAGGCTGCTGGAATTTATGGCAGCCTCCTATAAAGCCACACCAGCACAGAAGACTGGCCAAAGATTTTGTGGTTGGCCAAGCCAGCGTGAGCTGAGCATCAGATGAGGCTGATCAGAACTGCCAGGAACAGGCTGTGCTGGAGGAGAGAGAGGGAAGGAAAAGCAACACACCCACCTGACCCAAGGGCAGAATCTCTGCCTCCTACTACAACTGGAAACCAGTTGAGAGTTTTGTAATGGTAGTAAAAGCACAGCAATAAAGGGATTTAATGGCACTTCAAGTAAACACAGAACATAAATATTTAGATATTCCTTGTGTGTACTTTTCAAAAGTAGGTTGAGTTATGATGTTCTGAATGTCATATATCACAGGCAAAAGAGGGAGGACATCTGGAACCTAAACCACAGTTAAACCCACTTTTTTTTATATAGGTCTACCATAGCTGCTGAGGGCAATATTTGCTTTATTGAGAAGATTCAGAGAGCACTATGACCCTCTCTTTCCACATTACTGCCTAATGTTAATCTCCTCAAAATCTATATTCTGGAACTATCTTTCAGACATAATGAACATATGTGATCCTGAAAAAAAAGCTTTAACACCTGCAAGCACCATCTTGGAGATTATACCTGATTATTTAGCGGCATCAGTGAGGCGTTCAAAGGATAACACTAGACACTGATATTTTAAAATGTTGTTCCGATTTAATTTTTTTTTCTTTTTTTTTTTAAGAAAAGGTTTTGACTTCCAAGCTTTAACACTGCCCATGCTGCATCTAAGAAAAGAGAGGAAAAACTGCCTATCCCAACTCATTTTCGCCCACAAAAGCCTCACCATGTTGAATTTCTCTGGCCAGGATAGACCCTGCATGCAGTGCCGTCATACCCTGAAGAGAACGAGTAAGATTCCAAACGAAATCATCATCTTTTAAAACTTATTCTGAAAAACGGACCGAACTTCTACTGCCTTTGATGTGTTCTGACTTGATCCTTTATTTGCAGGAACACAAAGACAGAGTCAGTCTGTTGGTGCCACATTCGTACCAATCAAATAGCAATCAAATAGCCCAGGTGAGATCCTGCTCCTTTCACGGAGCGCTTCCACCACATCGGGTCCTTGGCAAGGCATGGATTTACAGCGCATGGAGCGTCTGCAACGGAGCCCCCGCTCCCTCCATCGCTTCTCCTGCATCCCGCCTCGGGACTGTGCCATTTATTAACACCGTTACGTGGCCGTTTCCTGCCTTACTGAGAGTTTCCGTCATCGATCCCCCACGGCTCCATCTCCGCCTTTCTCCCACACAGATCCCCCGTGCCCGGGAGCTTCGCCCACCCCTGCCGGCGGCCGCCCGCTCCCTCCCAGCCCCGCGGGGCGGCTGCGGCGGGGCCGGGCCCGCGGGCACCTCCCTCCCTGCATCCCTCCCTCCCTGCGTGCCGCGGGATGCGCTGCCGGGCGGGCGGGCGCACACGGACCGCGCTCCCCGGGGGCAGCGGCGAGAGCCAGAACCATGTCTCCGGTGAGCGGCCTCGGGCGAGCGGTGGGGCTGCGGGGGAGCCGCACTCTCGTCGCCGGGCTGGGTAATCTCCCCACGGCCGCCACCGGGCACACCGGAGCGCGGGGTGATGGGCGCTGGGGCGGGAGCGGTGCGGGCGTAGGGGGGCGGCTCCACCGCATCGCGTCCCGCTGCGGCGCGGGCAGCGCGGAGCCCCGGCC